>VYZS01055608.1:123919-175920 GCA_013400695.1 Neodrepanis coruscans
CCACCACCCCCCCCTTCCCCCCAAAAAAACGCACCAAAACTCAAACAAAAAACCCAAACTGCACCAAAAAACCCCAAACAGAATAAATCTCTTTGTGTTTTGATTAGAAATCTATTAACTCTGGGAGAATTCAGTAGGGATTGGGGTGGGAGAGAGCCCACCATTACCAGCCAGCAGGGATAGTGAGGCCAATTGATTCTTAGACTGTTCAGCAAAACCTGGTGATGTGCAGAGGGACAAAGCCAGCCTGAGAGGCACCACTGAGAGGGTGAGGCTTCCTTTACAACAAGATACTCTGCTTCTTACTAGCACAACCAAAGGTATTTTCACACTCACATGTACTAAAGTGTGTCTGCCACAAGGGATGAGAATTATTTGAGGCTTTGTATCTGGTCAAACTGAACAGCAGCACACAGGGACTGAAGAGGACGTGGGTTTTGGTTGGCACCTCTGCTTACCCATGCAGGCAAGGAGGCTCTTGCTGCACTGCTGCCATCGTTCAGGTTAAGATTAAAAAGATATATATTTTTATATCCCCTTGCCAGAAGGGCCAGTGAGGCTGGAGCTGATGTGTCTTCACTGCCAGGATCTTCTTCCCTACCAACAACCTTTAATTTCTGAGGAGAATTTGTTGTCCCCTCAGGGACTGGTTATTCCAGTCCACCCCACTCAGAATGCAGAGCTGTTACAGGAGAGAATAACCCCCTTCCTCCCTAAATGCCAAACTGCCCAAATTAACCAGGTCCTAAAGTGAAACATTCCCCTCTCCCTCTCTTCATTATTGTCACCAGTCATTACATTACATTAGTTCTAAGAGCCTTTGGCATTTTGTATGTTTACTGGCAAACTTTAGACAAAACAAAGAGGAGGGAAAAAACTGTCCAGTTGCTACTATTTTCACACAACAATCTATCAGGTATAGGAGAAACCTTGGCCCCAATCCTGGAAGCTGTCCCAAACCAACAAGCACTTAACACCTCACCAAGAGTAGGAATCCATGGAAAGAAGGGCCATATGGAACCAGACCAAGGCAAACTAGGAGATTTCACATTAACATCAAAAAAGGCACAAAGTTTGAGAGAAAAAATTCATTCTACTTGAAAGACAAGACAGACAGATGGAATCAAGTCATATGACAGACCCTGCCATTTTCTGGCCTTCATCTTAATACATCCCCCCCAAAAAATTATCTTCTGCCAAACAAGTGTCAGATTTACTTAAAAATGCGAGATAAAAATCTAAGCAAGTTAATTTCTTTATACTATGCAACCATGAGATTTATTTTGCATTTTCTTGCTGCTGTTTCTTATGGAGTGTAGCTATTTCACAACAATTTTTGAGATGAGGAGAGGGAAAGACACTCAGATTTCAAACCAAAGGGACAAAATATTTTTGTACAAAATTTGTAAGATGGTATGACATGTGATTTACTGCTCCAAATTGTCTTATAATAAAAATACAGGTAAACACAACATAAAATCTAAATTATCTAAAGGACTAAAAAAACCCAACCCCACACATAGATGACATTCTCCAAATTCTCTGCCCTTTCTTGGGAGCAGTTACACCCAAACCATCACTCAAACCAGAAGCTGTTCTCTCCTGCTAATCACTCTGGAATCACACACTAAGGTAAAAAAAGTTCAAATGCAAACACTAGCCCGGCCTTTGGAACAGCCCAGTGCTAACGGGCTACAGGATTGCATAACATTAGGGAATTATAAAATAATCTGAAACTGAGGAGAAAGAAAGCAAAGCCCTCCTGTGGGTAAAAGGAGTCTTTCCTTGCATTTCCAAGGCATGCAATGCCCAGGCCTGTGCCTAGAACAGGTGTGTCTCCTTAAATACCTCACATGTCACACTTGTGTCTCATGGATACAGTCCTGCAGGATTATATTAGTACCAGTGCATACCAGCTGGAGCTGCCCCCAGCGGGATCCTGTAACGGGGGGAGCGGCTCTCGCAGCCCGAGCGGCCCCTTTGCCACATGACTCCGGAGACGGACAGAGACCCTGGGCTGCAGCTCCGCAGCATTTGTGCTCCGAGGGCTGAACCAACTCGGGGACGAGCAAGAGACCTCCAAGAGCAGGAAGGGGGAACTGCCACGAACTGCCCTCTGTTCTTTCCCTCCTCTGCGCTTATTACCGGCAAATTCTCAACCTATTTATGGCAAATAGACGTGGTGAAAATCTCCTTTAAATAAAAAAAGAGCAAAGTCCACTCAGCCATCCCTAAGCAGAAAATGCTGACAGGGCACAAGGCAGATATGGCTAAAGCAGGATGAAGGAAGGACAACGAGAGAGTGAACCTCATACATCTCCAAATCAGTGCAGAAGGAGACACCCCTTGGCAATTTCAGCCTAATTCATCACTAAGGCTTGGAGGATGCTAGCTGCAAAGAGCTAATAAGAAAATTTTTATGGCAGCAAACACATTGACTTTTTTTTTGTGTCATATCTTCAGGACTGGCACAGATACAAAGAGAAGAGCTACTTGGTTTGAGCTGTAGCTCTGCTTCACAATACAAGTGTATTTTTCAGCATGTAGAACTGCCTCAGTGCCACCCTTCTCATGAAAGGCATCTGGTACTACAGACCAGGGAGCTGGGACACCGGTGGATGCAAGAACGTGCTGAGCATCACACATGGACTCATGGATGGAACACCACAGGGATCCATCAGTAAGAGGTTCTCCTCTCTTACTCTTCCTCAGTAGCACAAGAACATTTTCCAGAGAACAATTTTTGCAACAGCTTTTAAGAGAGAGAGTACATGAGTGAGAATGCATGCACCAATCTCCATGAAAAGTCTAATTTATGAGGAATCTACCACATCCATAAGTTATCCAACTAGTTAATTAATACAGACTTCCAGGTTTGAGATCACATCAGGTTTGTCTGCTCATCCCTACAGTAAATAGCTCCAGGAATCCCAATAAGCCTTTGGGGATGAAGGCAGTGCCAAGCTAAATGTTCTTCTCAAGCAGCATAGGTAGAACTTTTTCAGTCCACCTCTGCTTTATAACCCCCTCACAGGGTGGGTAATACAGAGGGTTCATTAACCAAACTCATCCATCCAGTGCAAGTAGGAAGCAAAGGGAAATTCTCACATACTCAACATCCAAGCCATCTGTTCATCTCATTGGCCATTTCTGTTCAAATAATTCCAGAATAAGGTCATTCTATGATATTTCATCCTTAAGCAAGTGAGCAGGATCTCAGAGCCCCCAGATCCATCTACCCCTAAAAACACATACCCTTCTTACTGACATCTCTCACTCACTTTCAAGAGATCTCAAGTCCATAGCCATAACAATCAGCATTAACTGCCAGGTGAACTCTTACTCTTTAGCCAGTTATTTCTTGTGCTGGGTCCTTCATTACCAAGCAAACATCTGTTGCAAATACCACCCCATGTTCTCAGACACCAGGACTTTAAATGTTAAACAGCCTCCCACTGCCAAGACTTAGCATCTTTATGTTTCCTATCTTCATTGCCAGCCACAGTGTTAGTGACTTCCTGGGCAGGGAGCAGCCAGCCTGGGGAGAGCACTGAGCTCCACACATTTGTCATGAGATCTTACAATACAAACTGTCATGTCCTTCTCAGGCAACTTGAAACCAAGTCATCAGAACAGGTCTGTGTCCCCAGCAGACAAATGCAGGCCCAGCTGTATTTCATAAGTGTGCCACATACAGAATGTGCACTTCCAGGAACCTTCAGATTTGGTGACACACCTAATGCAGAAATGAGTATTTAAGAAGCCATTTTTTAAAATCCCCACATTCAGTACAGGAGTGCAATCATTCATTTTTCCACAAACAAAAATTTTTCAGACTTTAGGAAAACCAGGCCTTCTTATGAGCAACCTCTCTGCATACCCAGGGCTGTGTATTCCCATAGGGAGAGAGCAGCACACGCATTTTCTTTGAAGACTCTGAAAGTCTGAATTTTTAGGTGGGAGAGAAAAAACTAATACAATGCCTTTAAGAGGGAGTAGCTGAAAACAGAGCTGTCCACGCTCCTCTTACAGGCCTCCATCCAAATGCTCAACTCCCACTCCTGTCAGTACTTGCAAGCCTTTAATCCAACTGAGGTTCTTCACCAACCTCCAGCTATTTCATGACGTGTCTGTCTTGGGGCATAAAATCCTAGAGAGTGTCCCCGTAAATCAAACACATTCGTTATATAATTGAAGAAGTTTTATGGAGGAAAATGGCAAAAATCCTACTGTCATTAAGATAATTAGTGATCTAGTGCACAGTGGTGATTAGCCAGATAGCTGTCCTTTTTTACTGAGGAACCAGACTCCTAATTAAGGTGTTTTTTCTTTAAATAATACATAAATAAACTATTGGAAAGTTTTACACAACTTTAACCAGTGGAATTTCAGAGTTCAAATTATTACAAGCTATTTCACTGTTGGACTGTCTGTCTCTAAGGCCATAATTAATTTTAATGTTCAGAGTTGCAGTGCCAAACATGTGACCAGGAGTAAAATAAGAAAAACCTCTTTAGGGCTCTCTTGCAGTTTGTACCAACAATACACAAGACAGGAAAATAGGAGGCCAGGTGCACTTAGGTTCAGAGGTATCTTCAGTCTTATGTACCTTGAGAAGTACATAAAATATGACAAATTCAAAATTCACTTGTCTCTGTTTTGGGGGAGGGTAATGGAGGTGAGAGAGAGAGAGGAAAGGGAGGTGAAAAAAAAAGAGACCAACTGTTACATTAATGACTTTGTAGTTGAACACACAGAGGGTGTTTCCTTCATCTGTGTATCACACCATAGCAAACACAGGAAAAGCCATGGTAATGCCATGCCAGCAGCTAAAGGTGCTTTTATTTATTTACTTATTTATTCAGATAGTGTCCAATGGTAGAGGAAGACTGGAATTAAATAAAAGTAATTGAAAGCTACCAATTCGAATCTTGTTTTATATTTACACTCTAGTTATTTTCATAAAGGATGATCAGTGGCTGGTAACTACTAAGCCATATTGATTTGCAACTAAATATAGTTTGCTCTCAATTTGGTATTATTTTTTGCTAACCAGAGCTGCACTATCTCCAGCTGAAACATTTATTCTGTTTCACAGGTGTTCATCCAGCTGACAATTTTCCTCCTTTTATTATTTTAATAAACAGCCAATGACTTTTATTAGACTTTTTCTTTTCTCATTTGAATCACACTGCCTGAAAATTCAAAAAGTAACCATCCGTTGAGAATTTATTTCATTTTCGTATCAAGCATTTAAATCCAAACATGTTTAACATGTAAAACAAACTTTTTAATAGTGAGGTGTAGCTGATGATTTAAAGCTGAATTCTCATTGCCTTGTCCTTCAAAATCTAGAGCTACCTCATGTTCACCTCCCACTAGATCTACTTTCTTATTCAGCAGCTTAGAGAAGGAAAACAGGGATCCCAAATGTAAGATTTTACTATTCTCTCAACTGAAATCTTTTACTGCACTAAATGATAAAAAAAAAAAAATCTGCAAAAATGGCCTGAACATTTCCCTGCAAAAGCAGCTGCATCTGTCAGAACAAACTCTTGTTCCTCCTGCTTATGGACAGACTTCCTGCTGCTGAGTGCTCTGTCTTTCCTTAAACCTCTGGCAGAAAACAAGCAGTGCCTAAAGACAGACCAAAGCTCAGTAAAATCTGTGAAAATTGTTTAAGGCAGCTATTGTAATTTCAGGTTTCTCTTCCTAGTTATTGAAAAGATCATTCAATTCAGTAGCTTTTAATCATTACATATACTGTGCACTTGACTTTTGCGCAATATCCCACAAATCCCCAACCAAGGCTGCTAAAACCAACAAAAGCAAGAGGTTCCATTTCCTACTATACACATGCTGCTTCCCTTTTCTTGGCATACATACTGAGAGGCTGTGATTGCATCTGCCCACATTTTATTTAGCAATTTATACTACAGAAAAACATTATTTCCCCCCAAAAAAATCTTAATACATCCCCCAGATTAAAAAGATAAAGCTTAATTTGCTATCAGGAGGATGGCAGAGAAACAGAAGACAGACGTTCACCAGAACAAACACAATGTTTTGCAAAAAGTGCAGAAGAAACAAGTTTTCACGAAACTCTCCCGTGCTACTTCCAAATTCCCATTTGTCTTCACAATCCATGACATTTCTCAAACCACCTCTGCACTAAGTTCCTTATTGGTTTATTCCTTCCCAAGATAGCACTTCCATTTATAAAATTTACACTTTAATTGCCAGCACAGCCCTGGCTGCCTGTCAAGCTTAGGAAACCTGAAATGAAGCCTTTCCTTTTGCCTGCCAGGGCTCAGACCTAGGCAGCCCAGCTGTGCTTCCACAGCCTCCACAGAAGGGCTGTGGCATTTCTTTAGAGCAAACACTTCGTTAAGCAATGAGGCACCACTATGAGCTCATGTGCTGCTGTCTTGTAATAGTGTGTGTGCCCCTACATAGGATAAAAAGTCATTACATTTACTGCATCCCTGTGGCTGCAAGAGCACCAAAGCAACATGAACCATTTGTTCCTGAAGCCAGGAGGAGGTCTGCCTAACAGTGGTCAGCACATGACATAAATGCCAATGTCACCTGATGATCCAGTGGTGGGCTAAGGTGACTCATTGGCACTGACAGAACACACCTCAGTTACATTCTGAGCAAGATCTGAGACACTTCAGCCAATCTTACAGCACTGAACCAGGAGAGGTACATCATGTGTGTAGCTACTGGTTTCTGAATGGTGGGGGGTGTTGTTCAAGCTTACCCATGACCACAAGTTAATCATCCAGTAATCTGACTGACATGATTACAACAAAAAAGTAGCTGCACAGTTCTGCACAGGTCCTACATCATGCTGGACAACTGTCACATATGTACCTTGGACACTGGGAGAATCACCCTGGATAATTTACCACTATTGCTGGTCTCAAGTTGTGGCTCAATGGCAAACATGAAGAATGAATTGCTCCATTCTTACAGGTTTTTGAAAAAAGTCTGGATACATTAAAGGGATAAAACCAATAAATCTTCTTTGTTCCTTGCTACAGGGATCTGCTCTGCTTTCTTTAAAAGAAAGATGACTTGGTACCTCAGAAATAGTCTAGTAAGAACACTATTTCTCTTCCCTAATGAAGTTTCATGTCCAGTATTAAAGGAAAGTAATCTTTCAGTAGCATTTCAGCCACCTCAAAGAGCACTTTAAAAAATAATGTGATGTTTAAACAAGCTTTTCCACCAATTAGTTCTTAATAGCATCCAGAGGCTCTAAGTAAGAAACAGCACCCATCACTTGAAGCAATTTATACTAGCAAAACACAGACTGAGGCAGAGGATTTGAAGGGAAGAAAAATACTGAGGAGAGGTTTAAAAACCACATGCAAGATTGTTAAGCATATCCAAAATCAAGAACTTGAATAAAAGCTAATGCCCTGCACCAAAGCCAATACAAACTTTAAAATAAAAATATTAAAAAAAAAAAGTCATTACTTTTGTGTTTGCCCCCATCAGATCAGACCCAGCAGCTTTCCTGCAGCCCATTCTGGAGAGCTCCAGCCCTTTGCTACCCCCTCTGGCAACTTCATGCCCTGGAGTACTGAGGTGTGCCAAGCAATAACATCTGACAGGTACAAACTCATGTGCCTCAGAGCTGCCTGGCATGTGAACTCAGAAGGGATCTGTGAGCTGGAAGAGAAATCTCCCCAGAAAGGAAAGAAACTCTCACTATTTTGCCTGAAAAGCCTCCCCCAGAGAGCTGAGCTGCGTTGGGAGGTGGCGATTCATGCCTGCACTGCAGCCACACTCCTCCTCAGGGCAGGGAATGCCACGCTGCAGCAGCCTGGCTTGCTCCAGGTTCACATGGAAGCATTCCAAGCTACTCAGCTTCTGACAGCTCTCCAACTGCTCTTCCACGCGGTGTTGCTTTACATTACATTGCTTTCCCTGCCAGGAGGCACTGCTGTATTACAGTACAGTCGTCTAGCAAAATGTAAAACTGATTTTTTCACCTCCCAAATACCAACTGACTGTTGCCACTGTGGTCACGGCTATAAGCCCTGCTCTCTATTGCACTTTCCTGCTTTTGTGCATATACAAGAGATTTTAATATCTTCCCTCCTCTTCACCTTCCTTCCCAATTTTCTGCTTCTTCCCTCCCTGTCGTGCTCCCTAGTCCTTTCTGTGGAGGGCAGCCCTCCTCAGCTTCCAGCCCAAGGTGTAACAATTACTTGAGTTAAAATACCCAAGTCAGCTCATTAGGGGCATTATCAGGTGACTCCACTGACTGTACCACCAAGCAGAGAAAGTGTGAAAAATAACATGAAACATTAGTGACTTACAGCTTCCTTAACAAGCTCAGCTTGCTGTTAAGTTAGAATTTTACCAAAGAAAGCAGGTACAGAGGCATTTTTTAACACATGCATACACTTCTAGGCATTTGGCTCCCAATTCTCTTTATTTCAGAGTGCTTTACATTACCTGTGGGCTGCAAGGCAAAACTAGTTCCCTGCACTGCAGCGTAGCTGGTTTCCTTTCTAGTTTTGAACTACAAAAATAGCTGTATTATAAGAGCAAAGGTCTAGCTCTGTCTGTTCTTCAGGATAGGGCCAAAAAAAACCCCAGGGTGGCAGAAGAGGAGGAAAAGCAGTGAAATAGATTACAGGCAGTCTTTTCCCTACTTACACCCTGTGCAATTGTTAAAGATCTCCTGATCCAGGGGTTGCATCCAGGCCATCACTTTTAATAAGAACTTATCTGTCCTCCATCGATTTTTCAATCTGTTTAGACTTCTGCTATCCATAACACCCTGTGGCAATGAGTTTCACGTGGTAACTGCTGCTTGACAGAGTGCCTCCTCTTTGCCTGCTTTGAATCAATTTAGCAAACACAAGAACCGTGAAGAATCACTCCCTACTCCCCTTCCCCACCCTGTTCATGACAATACAAGACATCTGCAATTTCTGTAATAAGTCGTCTCTATGGAAAAGAGAAAGATCATGGTGACTGGCTTTTCTCTGGACCTTCCCTAGCCCTCCACTCCTCTTGAGAAGTGGTGATCAGAACTGCACAGTGCTTAAGATATTGTCACGCCATGGATTTACCCAGCAGCACACTTATGGTTTCTATTTGGTTTACCAGCTTGGGTAAACATCCAGAGAGTTTGTTGATTCTTCAGGGAGTACAGCATTTCCTCCCAGTTGAGGGATCAGTCAGATCTGGCACTGTGATGCAGAAATCACTACCCTGCCTCATGAGCCCCTGCTAATCCCAAAAGACAAGCTTCACCAAATAGAGCTGCTCCACATAATTGCTTGGCTTATCTCCCCCTCTCTTAGCTGAGCTACCAAGGTTCCAGAAGCTCTTAAAATTAATGACAGACATGCTTGCAGATTAAAACTCCTCTACCTGCGTAGTGATATGTGCATCACTTGTTCCCACAGCGCTGCAGTCACAGCTCTCCGCTGAGGTTTCTCTGTGCTTCTTACAAGCAGCTCAAGAGCTGCCAAATTAGCAAAGGCTGGGAGGAACCATCAGAGCAGTCTGACTCCAGTTTCAGAATTTCTGAGAGGAAGTTGTAACACATCGTGAAAAAGATAAGACAAAACAAAGTCATGAACTAAAACACTGAATCTCAGCATTCCTGACCAGAAAACCGAGCAGGTAATTCGAGCAGACACAGACTCCTATGAACACGCAGTTAACTAAAAGAAGCTCAAGACAGCTTAACAAAATAATAGCACAGACACATTTTACTTCCATAATTACAAACCTCTGAATTTGAAAGAGCAAACTATAGAAATAACAACCCTTGTACATCGACAAAAATCTACAGCTACCCAGGAGCATAAGACAGCACACAAAGTCTGGGGAATAAAGTAATCCAGTTCAGCATATTCAAACACAAACCTTCCTTCTGAATATCTCATTTACTGAACACTTTGCACAGAGTGCCTGCAAAAATCACACTGGGTGTGTTAAGATCTCTGGAGAAGAATCCCTTTCCTTCTGTTTCCTAAGGAAACTAATGTGGGGTAGAACATCCCTTTTACTCAATAGGGTAAGAAATTCCACCAAATCCCTTGCTGGAGCTCTGACATAAAGGGAATTCAGAAAGTCAGCCAGAGACCTGCCCACACCCATCATCATGAGTTTCCAAGACTGGAATGAGAAAAAGTAAGTTGCAAAAAAAGTTAGTTGTTAGAAAAGGAGTTGTGTTTAAATTTTGCACTCAGCCTCAAATGTCAGTCACCTCTATTTTGTCTTTTAAAATATACATACAATATACTCACACACACATTTATACACACATTTTTAAATTACTTGTGATATTTCTTCTGAAATCCCTACTCTGACTGATACTTCTCACAGTCCTGAATCTAACAGAAGGTTCTCCAGTTAATTCATCCCCTGTATTATACAATGCTGCCATCCATGAGGGATTAGAACCAGCCAGGATCTCGAATACAGAGAACACAGCAGACTGCTCCCAGTAAGCAGAAAAGTTACTCCTTGTAAACTGCTTTACAGTGATGTCTTAAACACTATTACAAGGAAGTGGCAGCCTGTACAGAGCTACACCAGTCAGGATAGAAAGTTTGAGTCCTGTGAGTCACATTGGACTCCTGTCCAGGTCTTGAGCTACAAAAAGTCAGCATGTAATGCTTATCCACATCTCCTTTCTTTGGTAGTCAATTAAGAAGCTGCTTTTTTTTTTTTTTTTTTAGTCTAAAAGCATCTAGCTCCAGTTCAACTTCTTTCAGAGAAGATTTAGCTGAGAAGAATGAGGATGCCTTCCTTGAGATAAATGTTCTGGCCTCTTCCAAGCCTAACTCTCCCAGTAGGAACTGACAACTGGTAGTGTTAGCACAGAGAATGCATTTAAGCTCAGTTCTGTTAATGAGGTCCTCTCCTAGTCAAGACTACAGGATCTCTGTTCAGCTGGTATCTTGTGCATTTACCCTGCCATTGTTCCAAAAGCAGAACTAATACTGGTGAGGAAAAGTCAGGCATAGTAAGGGAATGGGCACTATGACTAAGCCACAGAAAAGGGACTATGGATGAACTGACTTTGCAATTTGAGAAAGGGTCTTCTTATCATCTAGAACATCTAAGCATGAAACAGCTTCCTCAGCTCTTGGTTTAATGACTCAAGGAACCACATCTTTCAATATACACTGTAAATAACCACAAAGATTTGCCATCTGAAACAGCCACACATGGCTGTCTCTCCATACCCACCATTTACAAGTAAACATTTCTCAAGTGAGAGATAGAAGTGGGTGGAGCTCAATGTGTAGCCAAGTTGACTCTTCAAGGAAAAATCTGGACAACACAATACTGAAAGTCCTGGAAACAGTTTGCAGTGGCTTTGCTATGTTCAGTTTTTCCTCAAACAAATGTTAAGTTTTTCTAGCAAGCTGGTAATCTTCCAATTGTATCATATTCCTTGATACCTACTTGAGAGAAAACTTAGTAGATCCATAAACATTTGCATGACTTATTTGAGCTGTGAAAAAAGTCAAGCAAAAAGGTGAAGAAACTTGCCCAAAGTTAAAATGGCAGCTGCAGAGCTGAGGAGAGACCCCCATCCTCACTCCCTTATCTTCTTGTCCTTCTGCAGGTGAAGGATAAACCTGCAGCTATCTGGCTTCAACTGCCTGAGCTCAAGCAGCTGCTCACAAGTCAGTAGCAAAGTCATCACATCCATCCCTTCTCAGGGGCAGCCCCAGAGCTGCCCAGCAGGCACACACTGGGAATAGCTGCACCTCAGGATCTATCCACAGAGTTAGGCAGAAAGGAGTATCCAAGGTACCTATCATGGCAACATCTAAATGCAAGTATCAGAGCACCTTGCAGACAAAAAGGGCTTTCCCCCAGGCTGTTTAAAATTTGCATATTCCTGTGTAGCACTGAAGATAGCAGCAATGGTGATTCATTAAGATAATGATTTAAGTAGGAGGCTTAAGAAAGTCGGGGTGGATTAGCATCCAAAGGGCTGCAGTTGGAGCTTCTCCACTCCAGGCTGCCACCTTCCCTTTTATGGCAAGGGATGAATTCCAAAAGTCAGAAGAACTATGAATTAACAGCAACTATATCACAACTACGAGGCACTGAAGCACAAGAGCACCATCTCTGCTTCAGCCCATCCTCCTTGGCGAGGACAAGCACAAAATCTTGTGCTGTAGGAAAATTTTCATGGCATTATAAATTATAGACAATTATAAATTATTGGATTTTCCTTTGCTTCATTAGTTAGTTAGGGTAGGTTCTCCTCAAAAACAGATTGTGTAAATTTCTTTTAAACCAATTTTCTGTCCACCTTAAAAACAACACGCATTTTCTTCCAACCAATTGTCTTTTCCCATTATTGAATAATCAGATGGGTTTGATAAATTGATTGCTCCCACATAATAACGTAAATACACACATTGGGAAAAAGCACACAAGTCCTTTCCACACCCCAACATTTAATCAAATCGTGATCAGTTACAAGTTGAGACATGCATTCTGTCCGTAACACCATGTTAATGCTCAGACAGTAGCAAGCAGCTCATACTTCATCCCTGCTAAGAGAGAGGCCTCTGTACCATGATTTTGATATATTACTTTCAGTTGCCTTCTAGAGAGAGATGTTCAGGCAGCCAGTTTTGCTGTTCTGCTGCTCACTTGTGATAGTTGCAATAGGGCATCCCGGGGTGCATTGCCCCACTCACCGCTAGCTGTGCTTGGGCTGAACGTCTTCTAGGCACTCTATCCCATGCTGATTCAGTACAGAATAGCTTCCTGGAATGCAATTATAGAAAGAGTGAGGGTTTGTCTTAGAAAGGGATTATTCCAGAATAGCTATTCCTTATTAACTATTCCAAATCGCCTCTTCGTTAGGATGATGAAGTTAATTGAGAATAGCTCTTCTATTCAGTTTGTGACTTACCTTGGTCTTAATCAATGAACCTGTTTGAACGAGCCCTTAGTGCAGCACAATACACTCACAGCAACATCTTCACCAATAAAAACAGATTCATAGTTGCAATGAAAGTAGAGCTGCTGCATGGACACAACTCAGCTGAGTTTATTTTAGGCTGGGCAGATAACAGGATCAAGAAATATGTTAAAAAAATCGTTGTTGCTACCATGTTAGAGCTCATCAGTACTGCATGTGACATTTTGTACTTTACAAGTGTCAGGATCCACTTCATTCATACTTAGTTTATTCCTCAGATATATGGAGACCTTAACAGCAGGGAAATTTTGAGCTCTGGAACTTCTTTGTTTATTAAGTTCTTAGCTTGCAAGATTTCTCATCCAAAAGGGCTGAGAAAGTACCTGGCACATCTTTGATGCTTATTGAATACATTAAAAAAATCAAACCTTTTATGATAAAATTCCACTCCCCCACACCAAAGAGATGTAGGTGCAAGTCAAAGAGCCTTGAAAAATTGCACTAAAATTGATTTTGCTCCAGTTTTCCCCAAAGGAAAAAATTTGATTGTGGGTTGAGGCAAAAACATGGAAAATTTAAGCTATCATGAACAACTGAAAAGAGAAATGGAGGAAACAGAAGCCAAAACTAAACTTCACATTCAGCATGCATAATCTATATTCTCTACAGTGCTCTGTATTACAGGCATTCCTGGGCTCACATGTGAAGTGGGAGTCTTTTTTTCGAGCTCATCACACTTCTAGAGAAAAACGCCAGATAGCTTAATGCTGGCATCTCCTGCCTACTCAGGGAAAATCACAAATCTCAGGGAAGGCTCATTCACATTCTGAGAGGCTAGAAAAGATAGGACCCAACATAGCTGAGGATGTTGGTCCTAAAACTGGGGGAAGAGTTACTTATAGACACGTGTAAAATCCTGCAGCACAAAAAAATCCGAGAAAACTCTTGAACACCTACAGCATAAAGTACACACAGAGCCATGTCACGCTGCCTGTGCTACAGGAAGCGAATAGAAACAAACATACTCTGTTAAGGTTGTTTCTAGACTGTTAGGGTATGAGTTGGTGTGGTATGACAGTTAAACATCACCATCTGCATGATCTGCCATGCCTGAGGTCTGTGCTCAGGCATTCAGGTTCTGGTGAGGGGCAGAAGGCAGAGAGTTTCAGTGGACACAGTCCAGTCATTTCCAAGGCTGGTATTGACATCCCAAAGACACTCTCTGACAAAGGCATTACAGACCTCAATATTTCAGGATGGCATTCAACTGCAAGACCCACAAGACCACTTCTTGTGTCGCTGCAACTCCTTATTCATGCCACACCTCACATTTTCACACTGACAAAGCTGGTTCATCCTGTACAGAGTAAATCAGGAATCCTGTGTCCAAAAATGGGTGATCCAGCCTGCCATTACTTGATCACAGTATCTGTGTAACTATCTGTCTCCCTTTGCATACAGGCCATCTTAGTCCTTAGATGTAGTATTTTATGATCAACTTTTATGGGTTCTTTTCCCCATGGGAGAGAACGTTAAGAGAGACATTATAGAAAGGGGAAAGGGCAATTATAAATAGATGCAAGTCAAATCAGGGCAAAAAGAAAAAAGGAAAAGAAACTGAAACCACTTCCAGTCTCTCTCTCCCTCTAATAAATTCCACACTCTCATGGTCTCTGGAACCACTTCACAACGACCCCAAAAGATGTTCACCTGCTCCCACATCACTGAGAAACAAACAATGAAACCAGAACAAAGAAGCTCCCACCTAGGATGACCAACATAATCCCCTGACAGCACATCGTGAAGGGCAAACCTTATCATTAAAGCAGAAGAAAAACAAACACACACGCACACACAGAGCCCCACTGCTGTGCACTATTAGCATCCTCCCCATTTTCTATATGCAACCAGTATCAGGAGATTTATATTCAGGCCAAAAGCTCACGCTGGCAGGAGAGGAAAATACTTTGGAGAAGAGAGGGAAAGGGGGGAAAAAAAGCCTACAGTTTCTTGGCTTGTGATCAGCAGGCTGGATGCATTCTGTGGAACTAGGCCAAAGCGTTAGTTATTATATTCAAGAGAACATCTGAATCCCAGCTCAAGGGAGCCGAGTTTGCGGCTCTCATTTATGCTGTATATCAATTGAATATCAAACCACATTTTCCGCCTTCTGAATAATAAAGCTTAATAGTTTGGGACTCCCATATGGTCTATTGTTAAAATATTTCCAAACACTGGCTGCTGTTTTATTTCTGAAGGGAAGATTTCTCTTTCCTGTTCAAGCTTTCTTGTTTAAAAGATGCTTGTAGCAAAAGCTAAATATATTCATCTTCTAAATATTTCCAGAGTTTTAAGAAGGGCTGAAAAATGAGAGGATAAGGAAAAGAAAATACATTTTGAAACTAGCTTTTTTTTCTTTTTAATGTCACATGCAAATGTTTGTTCCAGGCAGAAGCAGCTGGTGCCACCAGGCTCTGCTGTTCGGAACAGGGGGTGCAGAAGCTTTCAGAAACCATGAGTTGCTCTAACAAAGGAGGGACCACACAGACTCAAACCATTCACAAAAGGACCCAGGCCGATTATTTGACTATTACTTACAAGGAAGCTTGGGCAGTAACGTAGGCAATAAATACTGGAGAAACCTGTTCTGTGCATAACCCGGGTTTGTCTTTTCACAAGTCCTGCTCTCTAATTAGCTACTCATTCCTGGAGGGCATTGCTGATGGATGGAGTGTATCAATTTGGTATATTTAAAAAAAAAGTCAAGAAACTTGTTAAATAATAAAAGCATCAGCATAATAAATACTCTGTGGTGTGTTAGGAATGGTCAGTAGTGCTCCTTCCCAGTCACACCAGGAAACAGTACTGCGGTTCTTCCTACTTTTCAGAAAGACTCAGTTGGCAGAGTCTGACTCTCGAGGGCTGCAGTGCCCTGCCCACATGAGAACTCTCAAGTGCTCATCTTTTGGTCCTGCATTCACCCCCTGTTCCATTAGCACAGAGGTGCTCCATGGGCAGAAGTGAAACCTGCAGCAGTGCCTGGTCCTGCCCTGGTGTGACCCACCAGCTCCACCTTGCCCAGCCCTGCCCTCCCCGGAGTTCCTCAGCCGCTCTGCGAAGGAGCTCTTGGGGCAGCACCAGCCCTGGTGTCTGCTGGTCACTCAGCCTGGCAGGGGGTGCTGAGCTTGGCACAGCCATCAGTAACAGCACAAAAACGTAGCTGTTCTACGGCTCAGGAGCCAAGTAGAAACTCCTGCTCTCTCCTCCTTACTCTTCTGTTATTGCCCTCTTTGCTGCTTCTCATTCCCATCTCCTACTTCCGTCTTTCTGCCAGCATGTTCCCCTCCCCTCCATCACCTCTCTGCCCCTCCATCACTCTGCTCCCTGTGTACAGGGCTTCACAGTCAGCTCTCCTAACCCTGAAACTGATTGCTCTTACTCATCAGCTGCCTCTTCCCCAGAAAGGAAGAAATTCCAGTATTTCAACATTTGCTCTCCCATCCCAAATCAGGGAGAAAAACTGAAATTAGAGACTCTTTGCAGAAAGAAAGTTCACAAGTTTAAAAAGAAAGAAAGAACCAGTACATTTTATGTCATTTGAAATGGAATATTTTACATTACTGAAACCAAAGTTGGTTCATTTTGGTTTGGTGACCTGACCTGAGAAATTTTGTTCTGAGTCAGAACACTGTTGAGCTGCTTTTATTCCCACAGTGTTGCAGTGCCTCAGCCACTGCAGTCTGGCAGCCTGGTAACTCTGGTCTCACTTCTGGGTCAGACTCCCTGGCTGGAAGGCAGTTCCCATGGCACACATCAAGGCCTCCTGTGTCACAGCTCAGCCTCTGGGACACCTGTACTGCCATATGGAAAGTCCAAGGCCCTTGGAGTCTGGCAGAAGAGGACAGGAACATGAGACAACAGCTCTCTGAGCAGTCAAGGACAACCTGGAATCCAACACAGTGTTTTGAACCAATCCTGAGTGAAGCCTTTCAGACTGGCTAGAGAAAAGCAAAGCAAAGGGATATTCCCATTCAGGCAGCATGGACAGGTCAATACAATATTTCTGGCAAAAAGCTAGTTTATTAATTTTATAGATGATCAGAAATCTAAAATTGGGCTTTTCTAGGAGAAAAATGTGTTCCCATTTTAAAAAAACCTATACTTTTCCCTGAAAAAGCCACTCCAAGGAAAACTTGGATCAGTCTCCTACTGACCACAGCAGCATTCTTACAAACTGTCTTAAAAATAATACAGCAAACAAAGTTCATTCTTGCAGAAATTCTTCTCCAGGGAATTTAATTTATAGCAATATCAGCATCCTCCTGCCTCCTACACAACTCCTGGTGTGACCCAAGGACTGTAGGATTTAGTTCATCAACTGAGTTTAATGACTAGTTCAGAATTTGACAAGTATTGAACCCAGGGTTTGCAACAGACATCTGAACAGTCGATCCCTGGCTGCTTCCAGCCAAGGCACAGGCACAGCTTTTGTGAGCTGGGCAGGAACAGGTGCTCATGGAGCTGCTGGTGGCTCCAAGGTGTGCCCCAAACATTAGAGGTGCCACCAACTCGTGCTCAACAAGCAGTACTTAAAACAAGTGGAAGGGCTCACAGGTAGGATTAGTATGTATTCACAGAAAGCTATTTTGGTAATTTTTCTGGAGATTCTAATTTTTCATTATAACTCTAACATACTCCATAATATTACTTATATTATAAAATACATATTTTCTATATATATACACTTATATTACTGTGTGTTCTTCCCCCAGGTCTGTATATCTGAGAGAAAGAGTGTGTGTGTATGGATTTGATTTACTTTTGGAAAAAAATAGAAAGGAGAGACACTTAGCCTGTAGTTTCAGTGTTGGAAACTGCAATAAACCTCTCTTTTTAAACTCCATAACCTTGTGACTGTTTTATAGTTATAAGGAATCATAACCAGAGAAAGATTTAGCCTAACAGTGATCTGCCCTCAAAGACATTAATCTGTCACATCTAATAGAAGGGGAATAAGGAGACAAACCTTTCCTCTAAGTAATTTAAGCAGATGGTGCATGGCTTTGGTGGGAACTTACTGTAAGTTGCCCCTGTAACAAGGGTAAATTTGGCAATGCTACACACCCAGAGACACTATATTTAAGAGTCAGTGTGAAAGATATTGCTGCACGATTTCCTTGTGTTTTAAAACCTGAGTGCTGAACAACCATATCTCACTGCTTTTGTGGTTGACACATTCAACCAGCTTTCCACCCACTTTTTCACCCCCTTTATTGCCAGCAAGATTGAATCTCTCTTGTTTGCAATTTTTACCTCATCTCAAAGTAATTGTTTACTTTTGAGGGATCAGCAGAAGAAAATCAAGTGCACCATGTCAACATGTAAAAGCAGTTTTCTGTCAATATTTCAACTGTAACTTTGTATGTCTAGGCTTCTGGTAGCTTCCTTCTTACCCTATAAAGCACACCAGAGTCTTAAGGTTAGTTTCTCTTTTCTTTTGTTTTCTATGCCCCATATAAGGAATAAAAGGTTTATTTTTCTCCCCTTCTATCTTTTTCCCTACAAGTCTCAATCCCTAATTTCTCTTGTCTAGTTTTATCACGTGGCATCTCTTCCCTGCTCCTCCAGACTCACAGCAGGGCATTTCTTGATCACCTTGCTCTGGGTTCCTTCCTCTCCTCCAGAGGAGCAACAAATGGCTCCTGGGACACTTTGCTCTGTTTCCTCTCTTGGAAGGCAGCCAAAGCTTACTCAACTCTCTTCCTCAGGTCTGCCACTCAGCCCACTAACCTATCCCCATTTTCCACCCACACTGAGCAAGCCAGAAGGTTTCCAAACTCGTCCAGAGAGATTAATCCCAAATTCAGCTAGTTGTCCTATAGGAGACCAGACATGAAACCAATACCAATGCTTAAGAGTTCCAATGATATCTCAAAGCAGGTGAAGCCCATTATTGTCAGATTCCTAGCATGCAACAAGGCTGATAGGGAGCACTGAAAGATATGGGATAGCAAGAGCCTAAATTCACATGCAGTGGCAGTCCAGGAGAGTATCCTGAATTCAAAGGAGCAGTAAACTTAGACACTGGTTTTCCAGACCGGTCAGGGGAGGATTGGTATTAGAGAACCCGAGGGTAATCCCCAGATTACCCTTCAACACGCTCACAGGGAGCAAATGTCACTTTGCATGGTGAGGCCTGGCAGCTCAGGAGAATGCTTTACGTTTCATGTTAATGAGTATTAGCATGGAACCCAACTTCCTTCCCCTCCCTAATTTTTATATAATTAAGTCCCAGAACGAGCATTTTGTTTCAGTCTACAATAGTGACAGATCACAGCACTGCAGAATAACAGGAAAGGGAGAGAATGAAGAAAAAAAATGCAGGTGGTAGACACTTACTGCTCTGGCCACCGCATGAAATGAAGGCTTGAGCGCACATTTTTGCCTGATTGCATAGCTGTCTCTGCTGCCCATCTAATCTGCTTAGAAAACTGGTTTTGAAGGATATGGTTCAGACATACCACTCGCATGGGGAGGGGGGAGTGATGAGGGGAGAAAAAAAAAAGTGCTGCAGCTGCAAAAGATAAAATAGAGACAACTAATTTTCTCAGCGCTTGCAACACAACCTCTCCCCCTCCTCCACATGCAGTCACTGCACTGGCAGGATAAGCTGGAGATTCTCCAGTGTAAGCAAGAAGGCACAATGAGGTGTGCAGGCCCTTCTCCACCCCGATACCCACAGCCCTTGGGGGTACCACAGAAAGCGGGGGCTGACAGCCCAGCCAGGGGGAGGGGGACATTCCTCCGCCTGCTCGTTTCAATTGCCTTCCCATTTTTCAGAGGGGGACGTGAGAAATGCACATTGCTGGATGTTATGCCGAGACAATAATGAGCGTAAGGAAGCTGCAGACTCCTGCTGTACCAATTGGTGGCTGGGTTCTGAACTCTCATTGTGTGATCCGATTTCTCCTGTCATTCAAGCCATTTTGCAAACTCCAAGCATACGTTCATTTAAGCCATGTGTCCTGAAATCTAAACAGCTGAAGGGGACGGGAGGGGTGGGGAGAGAGGAGAACCACTGGATTTGTAGTGACAGTGTCTAAAATACACATTTGCACAAGGAAGTCTCACTTTAGATAGTCACTTAGCAAAACAACTACAGCTGCTGACAGGCAAGAGGTACAGTTTCAAGTGACCATCAGACATAAAATAGGCCAAATAAATTACTGCAGCCTAAAGGGAGTGGGTGTGTGTGCTCCCACAAATGTAACAGAGATAACAAATGGATTACCACCGAGTGACCCAGCGTCAAGATCAGCAGCCCCAGTTCTCATTTCAGTCACACCGTAGCAATGGCATTGCCCAGGGTCTCACAGAAGCGAAACTGAAATCAGAGTCCGACCCAGGATATCAGGGAGGCAGCTGCTTTACTTTTTTTATGCCTAGAATTTCAACCCAGTTTGCTTTGTTTCGGGAATCTAAGCTGCCTCTGGCAGAAGGGCTGGCAGCCTTTGCCAGCTGCCACGTGATCTGCAAGGATGTTTCCTAAATGGAATCTTTTTTTTTTTTTTTTTGGTGGGGGATGAGGAAGTGGGAGTTGTTAGTGATGGAGGCAAACAGCATAAGAAGTATATTGGCATGTTTTGTCCCTTTTCTCAAAGGTATTTTGTCCTTTATTTCTGTGTATATATATACACTTACCCTCTCCACTGCACTCTCTTACACTTACACCCATCTTTTCTTTTGAAAGGTGAGTTCTGGTCTTTGAGGAGATGTTGTGCAAGTACTTATTCCCTCACTGAAGTAAAATACAAGGGGTTTTTACATGCATATAAATAATTTTTAAGCTTTCCAAATATTAATTGCATACGGAAATTAAACATCTGTTAACAATAAACTTCCCAAACAAATGAGAAGATAGTTTCAGTCTGACCGAAATGCTTTCCCTTGCTAATTGCTTAGAATACCATTTTCTTCTCTTTTACAGTGGCAATTTCATTAGTTCTCCAATTATCCAAATAATTCAATCCTTTCTCTTTCATGACAGTATAGAAAAGGTCTAATTCCCATTGCCAACACAGCTTTCAGGATTCTTCAAAACTAAGTGAGAAACTGGCAATCACGACTGGTCAGGAGAAGTCCTCAGGGCAGAGGCTGACTGGGTGGGTGGCAGAGTCCACCTGCCCACCTTTCCTTGCCACATCCCCCACACTCCCCTCCAAGTCTGATGAGTTTTCACAAGTATCCTACTACAGGCAACATCCCACTGTGGCAACTAGGTACTGAAAGTGCAAAGAGGAGCTGAAATGCTGATAACACAAGAATGCTCAGAATAGCTGATGCCAGGGGGAGAGAAGGGGCCACCAGCTGAATTTGCATCACACAAGGAAATAAGTCAGTTGGGTAAAAGCCCATATGGCTCCTTGGGAACACAGAGCTAAAAGGGCTATCACTGCTTGGAGAACTGCAGATTTCCTCCAGCTTCTCATCTCACTCTGTGCAACTTGGTGCAGAAATTTACAGAAAAAATTCCAAAACCAAGTCTTTTATTATACAGGATCAGCAACCAGTCTTTTGCATGAGTATGTTTTCTGCATTTAAAAATCAAAACGCACTTAGCTACAGAACTTGCCCTCTACCTACTTAAGAGAGGAGAAGCCCAGCCTAGCTTGCTCAAGGTCAAATAGCAAGTTCAGCAGCAAGAGATGACAAGGACTCAGGTACATCCAAATCCCATTCAACTGTTGTATCCATTAGACTGAAGAGATGCTAAACACCCTCACGGCGTCAAGAATGACTAATGCCCTCCCAGGTCAGCCTGTGACAGAGAACTGAGAACTCACACATCTCCTTCCTCTGCCTCCTACTTCAATATTGTTGCAAAGCCCACGTGATGAGATTTTCCTAATCAGCAATTAAATAGTTAATGCTTACATTGCAGCAGATGGAACAGGAGTTGCTGCAGGGAAGGTATGCAGAGGGAAGGACGAGAAAAGAGACAGCAAGGAGGAAAAAGCAGTTAAAGAAACAATCCTAAAGGAAAGCAGTTTTCCCACTAAAAGCAATGATTAGATGACTAGACAACATACCCCTTAAGACTTTGTCTAGACTGGGATAAAATGCTATATTGTTGAAAGCATTTGAGAGGCATAGTATAGGTAAAGCTCGGCCTTTGAGTATGTGGTAGCCAAGGTGGAGATTAATTAGGACACATTCACTAACATGTCTTAATATTCCACGTTTAAATCCTTGCCCAAGAACCAAAGCTATGCAAAGCAAAGGTCTCTGATGCTGTCCTAATGATAGTAAAAGCAAAGCTATGACGCAGTGCAAAGAAATCAGAATGTTAAGGAACTGCTCAGGTCTCACATCCCCCCCCATTTTTCATGCACTCATTGAGTGCCTTAAAATATTCACCAGCATTTTACCAGACACCCTGCTATGACATTTTTCCTTTAAAAATCTAATCAAAGTCCCAAATGCCAATAGGAAAAGAGACCGCAGGCTAACAGCCTACACTCCTGTAAAACTTACCCTTTTGCACAACTGTTTTGCCTGGGCAGATTTAGGAAGTAGGGTGGGAGGTGAAATGAAGAGAGGACTAAGAAGAGTGTGCCCAGGGCTTTAGCAACACCATCATTTTGATAATCCATTACCAGATTTGTAATTAAAATCAAGTCCCACCTTACTAGGACAGCCAGATGCATCTGTAGAGAACTCGTTCAGAGAGTTGTTACAGTAAATACCAGGAGAATTACGAATGCTGTAGCTTCTTCTTAACCCTTCCAGCAGTATTTCAGGAACTGCCTGTCAGTTTGAAAGACCGATGGTTTTTCTCCCAGCTTGTTGCAGGCTCTAGGTGTGCCCCTAACCAAATAGGCTTACCACTTAAAAGCTTAATTGCACCTGTGGCTTAAACCTTATCCCAGACAGCACTGGGGAGCATTTGGATTTGGGCGTTTCAGGTGTGAGACTGGGGCCTGCATTCACAAACAGAGCTGGGCAAGTCAGAGTAGGAGCCCCTGGTAAAAGCAGAGTCAGTACAGGGGGAAGCAAGGGATAAGGAAGAAAGAAGTGCTTCTTCCATTTTGATCACATTTAACTGTATTTACATTTCCACAGTTGGGCTTGAGTAATGTCCACCTCCTTGTTTGTGACTGAGGGCAGGTTTCAGAGTCTCAGATTTCTTTTCCACAACAAAAAGATCAAAGTTTGAGCCACTTGTGCAACTTAGGTGTTTACAGTGAACTGGTCTAATCGCATGGCAAGCCCTCCCTCCCGTTATCAGTCTCACACTGAGCCAGGCTCCTTCATTCCACATGCACCAGGAAGGACTGAGAGGAGAGGGCCCACCACCCCTTCTATCTTACATGGAAACTGAAATGCAACACAGCTAGGGAAGGGTCCAACATATTCAAGCAAATAATCACTCAGGGTCTGGTCTGCTTGGCTGACAAACCATTCCAGGTTGTATTTTTAAAGAGGCTTTCTATAAAGCAAGCAAATGCCATGTGAAGAACCACAATGAAAGAGAAGATTCCCTTCACTCACCTTCTCAGTATTGCTTAGGTAGTACAGGCTCTTGGTGCATCTTATTGCCAAAGGAAGCCTGTGCTGGCTGCCTTGTCAAAAGTTACTGGTGAAGGAGAGTCCCTGCAGCCAAAGTTCCACATCCCTAATTTTTCTCTGTCTCATACAAGGACACACAGACTTTCTGGGTCTCAGTTTTATAAGCTATGAAATGGAACTAAATTTTAGGGTTTTCTGAAATTGGTTTTAATTAATAATTGCAAAGCACATATCTTCAGATGAAAGGTATCATATAAATATTAATGAGCTCAGACTACTGACAGTATGTGTGTCTCTTAGGAATCCTAAGCACCATGGATGGATCAAAGAGGACATGTAGCTCTAAGAGACAGAGTGGTGGGAGTTGTCTCTGTTTAACTGTATTTTAAAGTAGATCCTCAAGACTGTTGTGGATATTCCCTATCAAGTTACAGCAGCTTTCAATTAAAATTACATTTTATCCTTAGGCAAAATTCCACCGTGTACCTTTTAATATTAGCAGGGCACATTGTCAGTCATGTAGATATTTCTTCTACATACATGCATTACTAGAGCTTTGTAAATAGGGGTCAAACCAACTGGGAAATAAGGATCGTACCTTCATTTTCATCCAAATAAATACCCCTTACCTAGTTACATGGCTGAAAAACTTCCAGCTCTACTGCGCTGCCGTGACAAGAAGCAGGATGAGGACGTGGCAGCTGTTTTGCTCCGCGGTGTTCGTAGCTCAGTCTGGCAGCACTTCAGACATGGAGCTGTCCTTTGAATGGATACGGCAGAAAATGCCGCATGCTGAAGATGCTGCTTCTGCTCCCCTGAGCGCTCGTGTCCCGAGCAGGGGCAGCACAAAACATGGCTACGGACACGCCCGAGGGGTCGGAGCCCCTGCCGGGGCTCTGCGCGGGCATGTTGGTGCCGGGGGGGCAGCGCGGGCTCCGGAGCCGCTGCCCTGCTGGGCAGGCACGCCGGGGAGGAGGCTCACAGCCTCCTCTGGAATGCGGGATGGCCGCAGGCCTCAGCAGTGTTTTCCAAAGAGGTGCTTACATTTGTTTCTCCTGGGGTCCAGCAAACCTGTGCATTTTTGTTGGGGGAGGTGGGGAATGAGGAAGAGTTTCTTGTTGGGTTTTTTTTAAAAAAAAAAAAACCAACCAAAACATTAGAAGACAACAGGGTGCAGAGAGCAGAGCTTTCTTTGCCTGAGGAAAATTCAGTTTTATCAGCTGCTTTCTTACCTCTCTCCTGTTTTAAGATCTCGTGGGCAGCTTCTGCCTACTTCTATGCAGGCAGGGCATCCCAGATGCTTTGTGAGCCTGACACGTGGCCAGCCAGGGAATCTACAGCAACTTTCCTCCTTCCTGGGGGCTGCTCTCCATTTCCTCAGTGGAGTCAGACCAATGGCCCTCTGTCCTGCTCACCTCAGGCACAGCTCCACAAGCTCTGCTCTCTGCAGCTGCTGCTAAGGCAGTGCTGTGCTGCCTCTGGTTTTGTCTACACTGGAGCAAATGGGACAGGTACAAGAACAAAAATCAAATGGCACAGGCACACTTGGGGTGGTTGTAATTGTATCCCTGAACTGCTAAGAGGGACAATGCCAGAGATGGTATTAAGAGTCCTTGCCACTTATTTGGCAAAAGAGGGAGAAATTTGGAAGAAGCTCAGAACAAATAACACCTTGATAGCTGGGGAAAAAAATGCCCCAGAAATTATTTTCGTCCTGGGCTGCCAATAAAAGATGAGATGGTCACAACACGGTGTGTGGTGGCCAAAACAATGGTCTAATAATAACTTGGATCTACTTGCTGTATTCAGTGCTAAAAGATATGACAGAAAATGTAACTGTGTTTTGATACTAAATAACATCAATCTGGATGCAGTGCTAACAATTTTTAGACAATGAACCATGAACTTAAACCAGAGAGATGGAAGGTTAATTTCTTCCTCCAGCCACAAAAGGGAATTTTACACCTCCGTATGAATAATGTTCTTATAGCAAATACCTTTCTGTAAACTCCAGCCCAAAAGAATCACTTTGGAAAAGGTCACACCACCTCCTGTTCCCAAAATTAAGTTAATTAGCACTTGTCCCTCTCTGTATAAGGTCAGAGATCCTTCCACAAAGGAGATATACAACCAGATTGTTAAAAGATATATATATGGCCTCTTAAGCAAAAACACCTCTTTGTAGTATCACTAAGCTTTCCTCTGGTCATCTCTGTAGAACTCTCAGTTGGAAGGGAAAGAGGCTGGGAAAGGAGCATAATGAGTGCTTTGCCAGGTACAAGGAGCACAGTACAGGCCAATAGGAGTGCTGGTATTAGGTAGTGATCTCTCTCCATCTGGATGACTTTTATCAGGTTCAGCATCAGCCTTTATGCAGAATGAAATACCTGAACTATGGGAGTGTTTTCTCTTTGAATTTGAAAGATTTGCAATGCATTTTTCCATCTGATACACTTTGTTTCTTTTTATTCCATCCAGGTATTTGTGCTATATATATTAATGTGTTTCACTTCCTCTCCATGTGACCACCTACATGAACTGACAGCAAGCAAAAGGTAAGACCTGCTATCAGTTATATCTGGGTGCAACTGAAGTTTAATCAGCAATGAAGGTCAACACCCTGTTCTGTATTTCCTGTCCACAAAAAATAGTGCACTTACTGAAAGAGGGGGAAAATAGCCAGGCCATACAGTTCTTGAACACAGAAACCCAGACCCAAGTGTTTAATTACAGGCATGTCCATCCTAGTCTAACTCTAACATAGCACAATCTATGTAAGATGCTAAACCCCACTTCTTGAGCCTTTGTGTCACAGCCATGACTGCTCACCCTGAGCACAGCCTCGAACCTGCTAAGCAAGAAAGGATTACACCAAAGAGGACAGGCCTTGGTTCCCTAGAGAGAACACTCCTTTGCAGGCCTGTAAAAAAGGGTTCAGAGACTATTTGTGTCAACTCCCTAAACCACAAACCACAACTAGCCCTCCCTCTGAAGCACTTGCATGCTGCTCCTTGTGAAGCTGGAGCAAGATACGTTGGCATCCAGATCACCGCCTTTGGGGGCCCACCCATCCCTCCTGGTCTCTTTCCATCCCTTATCACAGACTTGCAGACCCTCTCCCTGGGCAGCAGCAGAAACTGGGGTGTATTTACCTCCAGCTTTGGCACCCTTATGTTTCACTATTGCCCTGCTCTTCTGACCCAGGGTGCAGCTTGCCCACCCTGCTGGGTCCTCTGATACCTTGAGGGGGGATAACCCACACAGAATCACAAGTAAGAAATGTGAAACTGGCAACTCTGGCATTTGAAACAGAATGGGATCCAGGATGTGCTTGGCATTGCATCTTTAAAATAAACAAGGAAAAACTGGACTCTGGCAAATGAATGGCTTATGGGCAGCTCAGACTTGTCCTAGACTTTCAAGCCAGTCATTTCCCATAAATACTCATAATTTCAAACATAAGAAAGGGGGAGAGGAGACAAAACAAACTGAGTCAACTGCTTACTGCCTTTCTGATTCAGAGTCCTCAGCAGATGCAAGACAGAAAATTATTCTAGGAAAAAGTTCTTATTTATGTATCTGGGACAGCCCCCAAAATTTTTACCAGAGGGGAAGAAGAGGACAAGAACTAAACTGCGAACTTGTCTGCACCCCAGCAGAAATTCACCCATTTTTCACCTCCCACAGGTATCATTAGCATGCTACTGAGAGCAGAAAAAACAGCAGCTAAGATCAAACACAAACTAGTAACAAAGCTCTTCCTCCTGTCATCCTGCAATGGGCCAGAGTTTCTGGCTGCAGCAAGGCTTTTCCTGAAAGGCTGGGCTAGTTCAGAGTCCCTTTTAAAAGAAGTGCCACACTATGAACGTGCTACAGCTGCGACACAGAAAGTGCAGAAGGCAGGAAGTCTGACGTTCACACCAACCTCAGCCCCTTCACTCACACCTCTTTTCAAATAGCTTTAGCACATGGAGCCCACATTTTCACATTCTCAGAATGAGCTTTATCTATCACACTGCAAGTTTAAGAGAATTTTTTTGAAATTGTACAAGTCCCTTTTTCCACATTCAAAGACTCACTAAACTGGGGAATAACTTTTAAATTGTTTTTACAAACTGTTCTCCTCTCTGATTTTTGCAATAAGTAGCTACACTCCTTTTAAAATAATATATATAATTTTAAAAAACTAAAATACAGATTGAAACACCATACCAACTGTTGTCACACTCCAAAAATGTCTGGATTTTCAAACTTAAGTCCACTGCTGTGTAAAAGGGCCACACACATGTAAGTGTCAATCAGACTCAGTGGCAAAACAGAGGGACCCAGGCTGAGCCTGCAGAATGGCACAGATTTTCCTGGACAGAAAGACAGTGCCAGTCCTCACCCATCTGGAATAATTTCTGCATTTTTCAATGCAGACTTTTTGAAATGGACCTCAAGAAGCCAGGTGCTTGATTTCTGCATCTTCTGCTGTGCAGCATTTGGTGACAGAAGCAGGAAGAGAGGGAAGTAAAGGAAAATGTATTATTATTTACACCATAATTATACCTAAGATTACCATTGTGACTGTTTTGCAGGCAACTCAAAATACTGTTCCATGCCCAAAAATTCTGTAGCTGATCCTGTGCATTTTTAACAGAAACACTATCTTCCTTCCCCTCTCAGCAGCAGGATTAAAGTAAAGTAACATTCAAAATGTTTGTGGGAAATGGCAGACAAATAGGTAGTAAAGCCTGGAGTTTGCTTGGCAGCACAAAGCCACATGCAGAAATTACCTGTAGCAAGTAATTGAGAGCAACAAAACCCAGCATTGTCCAGCATTTGGACACTCAGCAAAAGACTGATGAGTGAGGGGAAAGAGCCAACCCCACATGATACTGCAAGGTCTCAAGTACTATTTTGAATCAGGTAAACTAATATCTCCTGTACCTGTTCCAAACCACACAGTAATACAGGGTCTCTGTTTCTACAAAGTCTGCCGGCTGCCCCCTTGGAAGCAGCATCTATCTTGGAGATGATCTCGTATTTTCTCTTGGTTTCTGAAGAAGGATCCCAAACAAGTGGCAGGGACACAGGGGTTTGGAAGCCTTTGCATGTTTATCTTTACTGATAAGCCTGCAATCTTTGCTGCAAGCACATCAGCCTGTGTCTGCAGCAAAACCTTATTCCAGTCAATGCTTTGAAACAGGCTTCCTCAGAAGTGGGCAGTGAGTTTAACCCCTTAGTGGCCCATCTAAAGAGGCCTTGGTGTAAAAGACCTCTTTTTCCTCCTTGAAGATACATCATGTTCTCATACAACTTAAAAAAAAACAAACAAGCCAGTAAGCCAGACATGCTTTGAGACAGCAGCAGTGCAGATTATACCTCCACAGATGCTATCAGGGATAGTATCTTATCTTAAGGGAGTTTCATCTCTCCAAACCTCCTCTGGTTCTGTGCAGATCAAAAGTACTGTCCATTTAAAATAAAGGGATGCAGCTACCAAAACTGTGGGTTGAATTCATTTAGAGGACTTGTTGAAATCATTCTGTCTATTGATTGAAGACTGTCAGCAGGAGCTATTTGGATTCTTAGAACTGGAGAACCAACCATGATTCCAAGACATCTGATCCTTTTCTAAGAGGTTCAATTAACCCTGCTGGTGCAGCTTTGTTAATCTTGAATTCTCAGCTCACACACAAACATGCATGCCAAGGGTAAACATCCAGAGAGTCACTGGGGATCTCCCAAAGCTGACATGCCAAGAGCTTGGACAGCCTGAAAATTAAAAACAAGTGGCTTTTCTCTGACAGCAGGTTCCATTTATTTCCTCCCACTTGCTGTTTCCCCATCTCCTTCCTACACCCCTGAGTCAACCTTCACCAGGCAAGTTTCAGTTAAGCATGTGCTTTGCCAGAGGTGTTTTTAAATTATGTTTTTAGAAGTTTATTTATAGTACACATGCACACTGCATGATGCTTTCAGGGCTTCTGGAGACTTCAGTATGTCAGGTATGACTTTGCCAGGTGGAAGGAACAGCAATTCATCAACTGGCTCATAGAAAATGACCTCCCCTCCCTTGTAATCCTCCCCTGCCTCTGTAATCCAACTCACAGGTGGAGCAAAAAAAAATAATTTTTACTCTGTTATATCCTACACATTATTCATGACATCCATGATTAGCGTACTGGAAATTCCAACTGAAAAAATTTAGAGGAATCCAATTGATCCCCCTCCAGCTGATCTCTTAACAAAACCAGCAGCCCATGAGACAATATGATTCTATGAACAATTTCCCATTAGGGCAAGAGTTGGAAAACAGTCCAATAAATTGAACTGAGTAAAACTTGCAGTCAGAGTTCACATGGTCCAGCAGTCCTTGCATCTGCTAACAGCAAGTTTCATTTAGAGGTTTGCCCTAAATGGTTTTATTTGAGCCATGTGACCAGTTTCTCTTTTCATAAGAAAAGTGTAACATGAATCACACGATCATTTCTAAGGAGAACAGCACATACTTTCAGGAACAAATCTCCGAGCTAAGTTCAGACCCTAAAAGACAGTTGTTCTCATAGTTTGGCTTCCCAAATATAAACAGCATAATTCTGGTTTTACTGCACAAACCTTTGCCATGGTAGAGAGATTTCCCATTCTGCTTCCTGCTCTGTCCCTGGCCTGGGCAGGGAACATCCACTGGACAGGCCTTTCAAACCAAAGGGTGTGTCCTTGGCTGGTTTCAGGACAAGTTTAACTTTCCCTCTTCCAAAGCGGTGCAAGCTGCTGAAATATTGTTTCCTCAGCTACACAAGAAATAAGACCAGAGCAAGTTCCTCAGAGTAATGGCTCAGAAATCTTAATTTTAGGAGGTGGCACAGAGGCGTTCTGAGATGAGAAGAAAAGGATGTGGTAGACAATTTGCTAATGCCCAGAAACTCTGTGTCTGTGAACAGGCAAGCTGCATGCCAGAATGCCTCAGGACAGGGCTGAGTCCATTGCTCTTTCCACAACAGCAGCTTTTTCTAAATAAAGATGTCTTTACACGCAGGACTTGGGAAACTTAATTCAGATTAACAAAAGTTTTGAATTTGAAGCGAATTAGCTAAACCACATTATATCTCTGTACAAACACACTCATTCAGTATTGAAAGGAATTTTAATTGGTTTTATCTCATTCTACTGAATTAAGAGCACTTTAATTCTAATAATGCCCATGCAGGTATTAGTGGGTTGAACAAAAGATGAAGTTACATGCTATGCTGAAGCTGAATGTGGTATAGGAAGTCTCCCTACTTCCATGCTAAAAATTCCTCCCCACTTAAAAATAAGCTAACTAAAATGATCCATTTAATTTTTCTAATTATCCATGCCTACAAATCTCAAGATGCCTTTAGAAAAACCTGCCTCTGGCTCTGCATTTGCCTTTTGTTTCAATCTAACAGAGCATATGTGTTGTTTAAAATATCAGAAGAAAAAAGAACATTGATATCATAAAAAAAGGGAAAAGGCAACAGCACATAAGAAGCATTCACTTCATTACTTCAAGCAAAGCCAGATCCCAACCACATCTACAGCAGTCTTTTTATGGACCTGGATCTAGATTTGACCTCCACCATTCCATGACTATTTAACAGAGAGGATAATTATCAAGTTTTAGAAGCGAGATTATTGTGTTGTTCGGGAACATCTAGGCATGCTTCCAGCTTACCTAAGCAGTACAGGCCTCTTACAGCATCTTCAAGGGTCATGCAACACCACAGCCCAGTTAATTGCTTGGAAACCAACATTTATTCATCAAAGGGCTCAGCAAAAATCGCTTCACAGAGGAGAAATGGCAAGTAATGGTAAATTTCTAGCTGCTGTTTAGGAAGAGACTTAACCTCTCTGCTTCACTTTACCTGGGATTGCTGGGAGAGCTTGCAGCAAATCAGAACCATAGACTATAGAATTCCAGGTAGCACGAGGGAGACTGACTAACTGCTTGAAGTAAGAGCAGCCTGGTAACTATGGTTAGTTACCAGAACCCAAAAGATATTCCCTACAGAATACGTGCTACTTTCCATGCCACCCCTTTCTGAGTTGGAGAAGAAACAATAAAAAGGATAAAGAATTTTTATTGTAGATATTAAGTAAACAACACTGGCTCTAATGCAGTCTTCCACAAGAAGGAAAACCAACTTCTCAAGTAAGTCCAGATTGTTAAACAGGAGACAGATGAAAGCATTGCCTCAGAATGCAAGGAAATCTTAGGCTGGCTGGTTGGGAAAGAATTAGCTATACATAATTAAAAGGAGCACTCTCCCCTTCCTCGTCCCTGAGGTGAGCACAGGTCCTGCATATTATTGACTTCTCCATCAGCACCAGCCAATGAAGCCATCCCTTGAGGTCTTTCCCTTTTCTACCCAGGCCTCTTTCCCTCTTGCTTTCAGTTGCTGGAGGCTGTTTCATACCAGTTACCAGCAAAGTCCCTGTACAGGATACACTGTTCTGTGTGTGCAGCTTGTGATGAAAGATTTGGCCACTGGAGAACACCAGAAGGGAGGGAACCAGATAGCAGTTCTTACCTTGACTCACAATAGAGGTTCAGTGGTCCCTTACTGGTGGCCTTGATTGAGCACTATGGAGCCAACCCTCCTGCTCTTGTGTTTGAGTAGGGAAGAGTTCAGATCACACTTTACTGAATAGACTCAATCCTATCATTTGTAATACCACCTGGAACATGGTCTGTCAGGATCCTCTCCAGGAAGAGCTACTGAAGGACCAGGGACAACCAGTATATCAATCAGGGCTAACACACAGGGGTGAGAGGAGATACAGCACTGAGTCCTGTACAGCACAGAAAAGCTTCTGCACAGGTAAAGACAGAAGGGACTGAGAGCAGAGGATAGATCCACATAAAAAAGAGCACTACAGAAAAAGCAAGAGGCAACACAGTTTATGCCTTCAGCACAACAGCCAGGGGGCTGTTGACAACAGGCAATGGAGAAAAGGCAGCAGACACTCAAAACTAGCAAACAAAACAGATGTGACTGACAGACCACAGTGATCCCTGCTCTGCAGGCATTGAGATCAGCAACACACACTGGAGCAGGATCACACACCTTGTTATACCCATCCCTCCAAAAGGTCAAGACCAAGAACCACTCCAGCACAGTGTGCACGGGTGCAGCTGACCTGTGCTGTTCCTTGGTCCGCAACTCAAGGCAGGGACTCTGCAAGAATGGCTTAAAAGTAAGTCATATATGATAGAGAATACCCAGCTACACGGAACACTCAGTAAAGGCTTGAAACTCCCTCACCTCGGGGCATGAGCCAACCACTAACTTCCTCTATGCACAAGTTATGCCGTAGTTGTTTGTTTTAGTAGTTCTTGTGCCTTTCCCTCAAGCATCTGCTCTTTGCTTGTCGTAGAGAAAGGATGCCAGGCTAGCCAGACAGATCATGGCTTCTTTCTGGTATGGCAATTACTGCATTCCACCCTGGAAGGAGGAGAACACACTGGGGAAAGCGAGGAATGTTAGATGGCAATTTTCAGTAACACACGGCCCCATTAAATAGCCCTTCCTCTCCATCTGGCCCTGCACAGTCATGGAGCAGCACACCAGGAGCACAGAGCAGCACAACTTGGCCCTTTGCACTCTCAAAGAGTCTTGTGTTCTGTTGCAGAATTTGTGAATAAAGCTGAGCAGGACTCGGCTCTCACCCTGGAAGTCCCTCACACATACAAGAAGAAGGATGTTCCCATGCAAATAAACGTTACAAGAGCAGGAGCAGAATTGTGGTCTGCAGTCCAAGTTAATACAAAATGGATTAGTTAAAACAGCTATCACTGGACACCATGGTCCCTCAACATTGGACTGAATCAGTCATCATCCTATATAGGATCTATGTCCTATAGAATCTGTACCACTAAAAACAAAACAAAAAAGCAAAACACAAAGGTCACCTACAAAACCAATTCTCTGCAACCTTCGAGTAAGTCAACCCACTTCCAGCAGAATAACAGATAACCTGTATCAGTCTATGAACTAGAGGCTTGGCATAGTGTTTCTACTTGAAATGGGCACTTGGCAGCCTCTTTCTCCCTTCCCTGGAGCCGGAAGGCTCCCAAGCTCCCCAAGACAACTGTAATTTGGGAAACTCAGACCTGCCTTTCTACCTAAAAATTCTTCTCTCTGTTGACTTTGGCTCTGTGCCAGTTTAGCCGTCAATTCCAGGTCTCCCAATCTGTGTGTCAGCAGAAATTCGTAGTAGATATCTGTGCAGATTAGCTGCCCAGACTCCATCTCACTTGTGGCCTGCTCATGGTTCCCTCCTTGAAAGCAGCTGCTGCTGCTGCATTTATCCACTGGAGCCCTCATTTCCTCACTGCCCATCTGCTGCAGGGGAGACAGAGCCACACAGACGCGACACAAATAACTGACAGGGAAGACCTTGCCACACCAAACAATAAAAACCAGGAAATCCAAAGCCTGCACCTACCTCATGAATTTGTGCTGGTTTTTAAAAGCAGAAGAATGTGGATAAGCAAACACAGATATGGTTGAATGACTTATCTAAGTTTAGACAAGCGGTATCTAAATAATGCTATTTTATCTTATTACTGTAACAAATACAAGAATTGATTTAATAACCTAATGTTGGTTTTGGACAGCAGAGGTCTGTATCAATGGACCAAGACACTAATTATATTATCTTATCAAATCAGTGTATAATAATAGAACTTCTCCATGCACTGATGGAACTAGGCTTAGCTCTGCATGAGAAAATAATCCCTGAAAGACAGGGAATGAGATGGTGTTTAGCAGAAACTCCTTGGGCATAGTCGTTATTTTCTTTCCTTTTGTAAATATTACTAAGTATTATCTTTTAAGGTATTACATGACAAGAAATTTCCTTGATAATCTTTTATTGCTTGTTATTTAACCTCTCTCTATCTTTCTGAGAGGTAGTCAATATAATTTTCCAAAAGACTTAAGTAAAAGGGAAAGAACTACTGGTGCATATGCAGATCCATTCATTGTAAGCTGACAATAAAGCTTTTTCCATCAAGGTACAAGCAAAATTACTTGCTGACATTAACTGGTGAGTACTTTGCATTCATATGGTATCTTTCATCTACAGACTTCAAAGCATCTGACAGGAGGCAGGCAGGCGTTGTTTCGTCATCTGTCCAAGGAAGAAGCTGAAGCACAGTGGCAAGGCTGCCCCAGAAGGTAAAACCATTAGCAGAAATCTAAAATAACTGATTCTCAGTCCTTAAAAACGAACTGCTCTGCTCCAAGTACAAATTACACGAGCCCCAGAGAGCAGAACCACCACTCACCCACCCCTTTGAGAACTGCTGGGGAATTTTTAAGGATGTGAATTTCATTCATGAGAAACTGAACAAACATGGAACACAAGAATACTCTTCTACACACAGGGAAATGATGGGGATCTGAAACCAATCCAGATCTGAAGTTCTGCAGTGCTCCAAGAAGTGCTCCTTGAGTGAACCTGCAGAAGCACAGCTCTTCATTCATGGAGAGAGGAAAGCAAATCCTGCTACATAATCTAGCAAGTGTTTAAATAAACCTGTTCAGATGAAGATCTCTTCAGAGAAAAACTAGAACTCTAAGAAAGGTTATGGAAATGATTTTTAAAATGCCATCTTACAGAGAGTAAGCCTTATTTCAGCTCTTTACCTTTTTCTTATAGCTGAAGAAATGCTGACTGCCTGGAGCACTCAAAGGGTCAGCAGAAACTCTTTTTAAATATAAATAGGGGGGAAATTCCTGCACAGTGCTATTTTAAAAGAAGTGTATGGATTTCTTTAAGTTTGAAAACAACCAACAAAAAGTGATTCTGAGGCAATCTCTGGAGCAAGCAGCCTTTTAGCACTGGTCAAAGAGGCTGCAATGGATATATTTTAAAATGCACTTTCTAGTTATGAGATCTCTCATGGCCTGCGGAGGCGAACAATATTAGAGGCCACTAAATCCTGAAGTTTATTTTTCTCAAAGTTTTCACTTCAAATAAAGCTTTGTTTTAAAATGTATGGGGCCAACTGTTAGAGCACTGAGGTCCTGGTTATTAGCCAGCTAAAGCTCATGAATTATGTTTAGTGAGAAGTTTATTGGCTCAGTAAACACCATTCCAGTTCCCCTCACTCCTAAACTGTGGAAGCCAAACCAAGAGATATTCAATGCCACGTGACCAGTAGCACCAGAGCAACCATTATCTGATTACAGACATTTTATTTTTTGTAAGGAATTTTCTATTGCATCATTTAATACATGGAAGTCTTTAAATTTACCAAGGCAACACACAAAGAGTAAGTAACTGTTTGGTCCTGTTTTCTGTCTTCTGGAGCAAGAATACTTGTTTCCATCTCATAGCTTTCCAAGCCCATGCACTACAGAAATGCAGTCCCTCAAACTCTTAGGCAGGCAGGAGTTTGGCAAGAAATTTATAACACTGGCAAGGCTGGAGTGGGCAAGTACAGGAGCTTTCTGATAAAACCATCACATGGAGTCTGGGTAAAGCATGGGACAGTAAGAATCTGCATTTGTTTCCTCTTATTGCAACTTTGTCTCAAGGAGACTCATAAAAATGAGATCTACTCTGTGGTTTGAGAGTAGGTGACCAGAGGTTAGACTCAGTTCAGTCAACTTAAATGTCAATGCTTTTTAAGTTTCACACTCAAGAGCAACATACACCATCAAGTAATGGTAGATCTGACTTTAGCTCAGGCACAATCCATGAGTGACCAAAATGGGGCCAGGGCAGCCTGAGGTGGCATTGGCACTGCCTGGCCTTACACCCATGTGTGCACAGCAACGGGAACCCAGAGACTGAATCACAAGGTGGACATCTCCAAAAACAGCAAGACTGATGTACAGCTGTGCAAATCCAGAAGAACTTCTATTTGTGTGGTGGCTTTGTCCTGGGTACAGAGCTGTTTCAGCTGGTTACCTTCCACTGCCATGAGCTAATGCCTCACATACAGAAAGTAAGCAATGATCAGTCAATGCGCAGTGACTTGTTTGTGTGCTTGTTGTTCCAGTTCTCTGGAATAGCTGAAATATGCCAGAAGACTGTACAGGGACTGTGTCAGTCCTTGAGGCAAGGAAAGTTAATTTAGTTGGAAGAATAAGGATGCAAAAGAGGGTGCTATAATAACAGTAGTCTGTTCTGGTAGCAAAGTAAACTGGAACTGAAGGAGTTTGGGTTCTCCTCCTAGTTCTCTACATCTATCACACTTCCTTGGCCAAATGATGCATCTCTTTGTGTCTCTGCTTCCTCTCTCCCCTTTTTGCCTACACTGTCCATTTAGACTGGGACATTCTTCAGGGAAGAGATTGTTCCTGTAGAGCCCAATGACAGCCTTAGGGCTCTGCAGTTCCCAAACCAAACCTAGTCCAATTTACTTAACAACTATGAAATCATGTATTCTTGTGTAAATGCCTCTTCTGATGTCCTGAGAATCACAATGCCAAGAACCTTGGCAGTACAGATCATTAATGTCCAACCTATCCCACAAGGACATGCCAAGGCCATATCATCACACCCATAACTAAGCACCTCTGGGGAGCAAGCACAGTTAAAATCTTTCCACCCCAGTGGTGGTGAAAGACAAGATACCCTTCTCTTTAAACTTAACCCTCTCCCTTCCAAAGAATGCCTGGAATTTCTACTATTTCCCAGCAGAGAGTGGAAGGCAAAGACTTGGCATGGGGCAAGACAGATAAGAGCAGTTGCCTTCTCTAGGTTTTGTTAACTCTGAATAATTGCTTAGGGCATGTGATGGTTAGAGAGAGACACATCTGTCAGAGACAGACTACAAATCACTAGGATAATTCCAAGCAAACAAAATGTAGTTTACAATGTGGCTGTGATACATAAAACACCTCTGTAAAAACATGATGTAATTCAACTGCTGCAGGTTTCATTTACAAAGTAACTATACAGTTTGCCCTCTCAAAGACTGCCATTTAGGATCACTAAGATGTTGAATAAAGTCTTGGCAGTCTTCTGGGACATGGGGTGAAGGTTGATTTATTTTGGAAGTTTCTCTGAGCAAGCCACATTTAAATACCATGTTTTGCAAAAGGGCCCATATTGCCTTGCATGTGAATTCAAGTTCCTTTACCAGTTTAAAATCTGGGTCAGAGCAATTTGCTTACATTTGGAGTCCTTTCCCAAAATTAATGGTGTGTGGGATTTGGAGTTGCAGATACAAGACAACCGGATACTCTGCTATTATCTCCTCTGCATCACTCATCTATAGTTTTCCTGCTAAGCTTTGTTCATATGCACAACCCACTCCTTCAGCAGTTGCACACTCAGCATCCTAATGATATTATTCTTGGCCATCCTGTTAAACTCACGGGTAAATGGACAGGAGTGGGCCCTGATGGATTCTCAACAGTTTTTAGATGGCTCCAGATTACAGCTGGCCAAGGGTGGAAGTTTTGATAAGCAGTCATGAAGTTCAGAGCTTTTCTATTCAAATAGGATGTTGACTCCTGCTGACTCTATCTCTGTCACTTCTTTGGTGATAACTAGATTACCCAAAGGGACTGTGCTCAGGGCTACATCAGACCACCACTTGGAAGATCCAGTTAGTGCTACATACAGCTGCCAAATTGCTTAGTCAAATTTCACACAGGGATCACACACAACAACTGTGACAGTTAATGTTTGTTTCACTTTGCCATTCAAGGAGATACTTCTGGATTACTAATACCTTGTATGACTTGGGTGCTGGCTAATTCAGAGATTATTTTATTGTGTCATGACAGGTAGTTGTTAGCTGGACCTTAAATCCTCAGCACACATGTTTAAGTCTCTCTGATCTGGAAATTTGGGTAATATATCTGCCCCAGAGTCCCACCCAGAGCTAGGATCCTGCCCACATTTGTTTCAGTGTTTCTTGGAAGAAGTAACACAGAAACAAAGGAAGTAAAAAAGAAGCCCAAAACCACAACACAAATCCACCACTTAAACTTACTGACAGAACTGACCTCCAAAGTACAAAACAGTAACAGAGAATTATGAGATTCACATTTTCTCATAGTATTCTTCCAGATATAGTATATAAAATTTCTGTAATACAAAAACCACTTTGGAGTGACAGTCAACGAAATACATTAAATACAATAAAAATATTTGGTTTAGGATAAAAATGTGGTTCCTGTCTATGGGCTTCTAAAGGAGAATTCTGCAGAGCCTTACTCTTATTGTAGGTAAATTCTGAAGTTTCATCCCCTTGTTCACAAGCCAGGCAGAATAAAAATATCCACCTACACTAAACCAAAGGGAGCCACTCGTAACCCAGACACAACCACAACAGACATTCTCGACAGTCCTTGGCTTAATAGAACACTGCTTTGTGGTTATACCCACCACTAGGATTTCATCTTGCAAGTTCTAGCACGTTTAATTTATTCCAGGTCATACATCAAACATAATATTAAAATTTGAGATGGCATTTGAGATTGAGACCTTCTTTTGCAGTTCGAGTAGAGAGAACATAGTTGGGACTGCGGATGCATGAGCATGTGAATACCTAAACACAAACCTGCAGCCATCACTCAAGAAAAACAATTGGTCTTTAAGAGGGGAAAAAAGTTGTAAAAAGAATCAATTCCATTAAATAGCTCTATAAATCAATTCCACCAAAAATCAATGGGAAACTACATCCACAAGGTGCCAAGTAACTCCCACACATCAGGTGCAACTGTCCGTGACAGCAGCCACACAGCAGCTCTGCTTGCCAGGAATTCAGGCAGCCGAGGGCTGAAGTGGGGACCTGGAACTGCCCACGCTGCCCCCCCTGCTCCTCCCACAGCCTTCAGCCCTGTGTGCTCAGGGGGAGCTGCTGAGGGAACACTGCTCCCAGCCAGGGCCTGCACATCTGTTCCATGGAGCCCACACTGGGATCAGCCCCGTGCTCCCATGGACCATGCAGGCACAGCAGTGGGCAGGTCCCTATTAAAAACCAGCAGATGAAAACTCAGGTGTCCTGTTAGAGCAGGTGTCTTACATGCCCAGGTGTAAAAGGAAGCATCTGGGATTTTCCAGCAGGCTTTGTACCACATCAAGTGTCCCCAAAGGGGAGCTGAGTTATGCACAGATACAGGGAGGATGGTAGGGGAACATTCAGGATGTGGGGCCCAAGAGTCACCAGCACACAGTAAGACATATAATGGTTAAACAAACAACTTGTTTAAGCACAACTTCATGAGTTTCACATTGTGTCAGTCTTGACAGTTCAGTGACTCCCCAGTGACTGTGCCAGGCCGCTGCCCTCTCACTTTCAAAGTGCAACTCAGTTGCATTTTCACATTTAGAGGTGGTGGATGCCCCTTCAATGACTGGAGAAACCCTTGGGGCTTTCATTTTGTGCTGGCAGCTCTCAAATGACTTCAGAAACAACTCCCCCAGGGCTTTTGTTCTGTGTGGCAAAGCAGAGAGGGCATGGAAGATTCTGGCTTTGTTAAAACCTGCAGAAAAATTCATGTCCTGTGTCTTCCCCTTCATGTGCTCCACGTGTGCTGTCATGTCTCTGGGCCATTATAGACACTCACTATTTAAGAAATTCAGACCTAGCATTTTTGCAATAGAAAAACTTGATGAGTTGGCCTCTGCTATTCAGCACTAAGTACCAAACCCCTTTTTTTTCTGTTGTAACTGAATGCCAAGGGACACAGAAACACTCACCTCTGGTACTATTCACATATATTTAAAACAAAGAAAGAGTGCATATATGTGTATAACAAATAATGAACAATTTAATGAGAAGACTCAAGACTGTCCATGGCAGGGAATGAGACAATCTACTGCTTCTCTCCAAGGCTCAGTGAGCTAACTGCAGGAGGGATCTGATCTGCAAATTGCATCTTAGCTGTTGGGCCTGCTCTTAGCAATCAGCACCCTCAACTTACTGATTTCAGTGGGATTGAGAGCATTTGGTATCAACCCTTCCATCAGTCACAAGTTTCCCTTAGACATAAGAACATGCATTTCTGGAAAGCAAGACTTTGCCATAAGTTGGAGGTTTGATGTCAAGAACAAGTGGGAATTGTACAATCAGAAATTTCAATCTAACCACTGGTATCTGGCAAGATAAAACAGAAACACATTCAAGTTTGTCTCTTTTGGAATATGCCTTAAAACTTTATCATATGACTCTTCTGCTCCAGAATAATTAATCAAATACTAAAAAGTACTAAGGGAAGCTGAAGGACATTCTCAATAGAACAGCCAGAAGATTTTTCTGCAATTAAGAGTAGATGTTTCTCATTTTCCCTGTTCCTAAACACATTCACAGTGATACTTTATTTACTGGGATTTCAGTTCCATACAACTCAGGAAAAAAAAAAGGTTTTTTTCAAGTGGCTTTTCCTATAATAGGAAGAGTGTTTGCAGAGAGTTTTGAAACACAGATCCTGTTCTAAAGAGAGTCTCCATGCACAAAACAGATGCCACACCAACATGGATGTAACCTGAGACTATCTGGTGACTCTCTGAAGTTCTGCAGTAACTTGGAGTGAAGAAATTACTGTTATATTTATGAAGAACAGCCCAAAACATGGTGCAAAGTTTGTGTGGAAAGAGACAGAGAAAACAGGGAGGAATAGACACAGCTCAGGGAATGAAGAGATTACAGTGATACAGCAAATATGTAGGAATAGTTGGAAAAAGCAAGTATGTACACAGCTGGATTCTGGAGGAAACAAAGAATCCCCCAGGTTAGACAACCAAAGCATAAATTACAATAGGCAGACACTATGCACTAAGAGCTGAAGCTAGCACAGGGGTCTGAAGCATCAACTTGCATTTAAAAACTATTATAGTTAAACTCATGTACCAAATTGCACAATAGACAAATGAAATTAATTGAAAGATAAATTTATGGAAATAAACTCAGAGAGAGGACTGTAAGGATTTTTTTTAAATCCTGCTCCCAAACTCGTTTATACTCAAGGAAAAAACAATCTTAAATCCCATTTCCTGCCCTACAGAGCTAAAAAGTTAACACTGTATTTCACAGCAGTTAACATGAAACAGGATTACTGTACTGACTTGATCTTGAAGAGCAAATACATTCTAAAAACTAGATGGGAAGGAGGTATATTTCTTTCTGACAAATCCTCTGACAAGAAGCAGANCATTTAAAAACTATTATAGTTAAACTCATGTACCAAATTGCACAATAGACAAATGAAATTAATTGAAAGATAAATTTATGGAAATAAACTCAGAGAGAGGACTGTAGGGATTTTTTTTTAAATCCTGCTCCCAAACTCGTTTATACTCAAGGAAAAAACAATCTTAAATCCCATTTCCTGCCCTACAGAGCTAAAAAGTTAACACTGTATTTCACAGCAGTTAACATGAAACAGGATTACTGTGCTGACTTGATCTTGAAGAGCAAATACATTCTAAAAACTAGATGGGGAAGGAGGTATATTTCTTTCTGACAAATCCTCTGACAAGAAGCAGAACGCAGAAAACACATTTTTCTCTATGACTTCTGGGGATGAACAGAATTTAAAAGTTGTTGCCCTCAGCAGAACTGATGTACTCTTCCAGTTGGACTTTTTTTGTTCAGTCATCCACTGTAGAGACTGACTTAATATGAATAATTATTCTTTTCTTCCCTACTCAGATGAAGTGCTTACAATTCTCAATGAAGGCAAAAGAAGTGCTTTGTTAACATTAAGTTTAAAATAAGCCAGGAAGGATTAATGAAGAAGATCCAACGACCCTTCAGGAGGAAAAACTTTCCAATACCAACCAGGGAACTGCTTCCTAAGAAAAGGAAAGACTCAGCCCCCTACCCAAGCAGACATGCCAGGCAGAGCCTTCTCATACCCAACAGTACTACAGTCTGTGTGGGACTTCCCTGTGTCAAAACCTTTTCCACAGAGAGCACTTGGGCAGCAAGCGTGTGACACACATCCAGTGGGATTCCTAATGTCTTTGCCGCTTTTCTCTTGAGCCTCTGAACTGTGACCTCAAAGCAAATGAATCTGAGAAGAAAATACATTAATCAGGCATTCATTCAGCCAGGCTCAGGGTTTTTAAAGCAGAGATCTGAATCAGCTCTATCACCTCCCACTTCTTTCCCGATACAATTAGTCAGCATCTGCCCCAGCAGTCAACCTGCTGCCTCTCGGAGAGGTGGGGGGGACAAGCAGCTGCAACTCCCTTGCCCGCTGCTAGTTCCTAACAGGCTGCAGAAACACAGAGAACAGCTTACTGAATTCATCTGGTGAAGGTTAGCATCCTTTCCCTGTGCTCAGGAGAACGAGAGGAGCTGAGAACAGCTACCACTTGCAGCCTCTTTGATTCCTTGCTCCAGTCCAAGCGCAGGTTTAGACGTGTCCTAGCCACACCTCTCCCCACCTTGGGCCAAGGCCATGCCAGTTCCACACACCTGTTGGAGGCTTCCCCACATTTTAAGGGAATCCCCAGAAGGGGATTTGCAGGTGCTCCACTCCCTTCAAAGAGTTCAGGCAACAAATCAGCCTGGGAAATTGGACCCACAGCATTCGATGTGGCCCTCTGACCTTTTCTGAAATGTTCTCAGCCCACCAGGCTGGCAGGACTGAACTTTATAGCTAAGAGCTTTGAAGGAAGCATGTGCTTTTAAAATCCAGTTGATTTTTTGCTGGGGAAACTTTACAAAGGCATCATTAGCGTATCCACAGGAGTTTTGCAATTTTAGGTTGCAGGTGATTACAGCAAATAAACAGGCATGCAAGTCAGGGTCAGAAGCGGGCTTCTACTTCAAGCCCAACTCACCAGGCACTTGGAAAATAACTAAACCCCCCAAGCAGTTCTGTTTTACCCAACAGCTCTAAGGCTTCAGTCCCACTCCTAGGGCTGGATTGTGCAAGCTCTTACTCCAGCAGTCACACCGCGTTCAAGCAAAGTGCCTGAGTAAGCATTTGCAGAATCTGACCCCCCCAGCCAGTTATCTATACAGCACCTATTTGTGCCTTGCATTGCAAGCTCTTTAGCCAGGCACATGGGCTGGAAGTATATTGTCAGCTGCAATGTGCTTTATCTCCATTTATAACATTAAATCTAATTTTTGGTGCCAAGTGCAGCATTACCCTTACAATGACATCTATTAAAGACAGTTTCCCCTGAAGATTCTGATCTGACCAACAACCAGTTTGCACTGTCCATTTTTTTTTATTTTATTTTATTTATTTATTTTCAGGCAAAACCACCTTGTTCACACTACCTCTCCACTTCTTTAATTTCAAGTTTTTTCTTAAAAGGTGGTATGACAAGCACTGAATTACAGAAATCCCACATCCTGGCATTACACTGACTTCATTTGAGATGCTGCCATCTTCTTTCCCTGAAGACTTAAGAAACTAGGAACTTAACAGAACTAAAACAAAACTTGATGGGTTAATCTCCAGTAATGTGTAAGTTTAGCAGAGGCAGACTTGCTTTCCCCATTCCATCAGCAGCATTCCTGATGGACACCCAGCCCCTTCCCTGCTCCCAAGGCACAGAAGAGAGGGGTGGGACAGCAGCATGGCACAGCATGGAAAAAAAATCGGCAAGTTCCCCTGAAATGCTGCGTCCTGCATGCCTCAAAGGACAGCTGCTACCTTCTCACTTACAAAGACGTGACCCCAGCCAGTCACTCTACAGCACTAATGCTGTAAGACACCCCCCCACTCACCACTTTTGATGGTCAAAGCCATTGAAATGAAGCAGCTTCCCCTCCTCTCAAAAGGAGATGTGCTTTGCTTTTGCTCCAGGAACGTTTAGGGAGGGTGTTTCGTGTTTTTGAGGTTTTGGTGAGGGTACAACCCAAGCTGTTTTAGATAAACACAGAGGTAGCATGAGTCCATGTGTAACCACGGAAGAAGCAAGCACAAATAGGCAAATGTTCTGAATAATGGCACATGGAAACTTGCTTGGACTCACCTGGACTCCTTTCCCCCTTTCTTGTCCAACCAGTTACTGGATGGGGAACAACCCAGGCCTCTGGCATACAGTATTAGACGCTCTGGGCATTAGATAGAAAACTTCTGATAAGTCTTGAAATGATATAGCTGGCATCATGTAGGCCAGGCCTCATTTCCTATGAATGCTCAAAATTTGGAAGGGAGAGGGAAATTTTATTTATTACAAGTGAAAGATTAAAACTGAGGTGCTTAATCAGTCATTTGTGTTTACTGAGGGAGTAAGCTGGTTTGTGGGGCTGTGGCCATTGCTTACTGCAAATGCTTCTCTTCGGGAAGAACCTGTGAGCAGCTTTCAGAAAGTCCCATAAACATCACAAAAAAGGTTACATGAAGATGTCAGACAGAGCTGTAAGTCACAGATTACTCATTATGAAAACATTTTGAGATCTTTGGCTGGAAAGGATCTCTTTTCTGGATAGGCAGATATTTTAATTCCATATTCCAGTGATCACTGTTCCAGCAGGACCCTTAAAATATATTTTCCTTCCATGACTGTCCTCTGTTGTTAGTTACATGCAGGTTTTAAATAATGGCATGATCTCCAGTACTACAGCTCTATCAAATGTACTATTTTTCTCTGCATTTGGTTCCACTGATAAAGACACTGGATTACTAGTACAGCATTCAGCTTGAAATCCTCTTGCACAATTAACAGGGTGACATCTTAGACAACAGCAACTATTCCTGTTATTTACTGTTCATTAAACGCTGATGGAAATTCAGCCCATCTTCAAAATATTAAGCCCTTACACAGGCAGAGGTAGAAAGGTATACACAGATTAAATTATTTTTCCAGAGTCAAACAACAAATTAGCTGCAAACAAATTCTTATACTCAACTCTTTGTTTTAGCCACCAAGGTAGAGCTTGTCAGAATGAAGCTGATGGTCCTCTCTCCACACTCAGGTCACTCTTTCCCTCACTCAGGAGCTGAGGAATATCAATACAGCAATTAAACCCATCACTTACAAATAGCAACCAGAAACTGGGAGACCCAGCCTGACTGGAATAAGCCAGCCGACTACAGCTACTGAAAAGAGGTCCACACTTGGGGAAATACTCAAGACATTCTTTCTCCAAGGCACCACCCATAATAACAGGCCAACAGTCTCAAACACCTCTGCATCTTGGATGGATACACAGAACCGCATACATTAAACTGCTTTTCTTGGAGTTCATTTAAGAATGCTGCCAGCTTGTAAACAGCAGAGTCAGTTTTGCTGCCAACACAATTTTTACCTAGAGCAAACGGAAGTGCTTTTCCAAGAATTTCCAAGACTGTTGCGTCACACGGTGCGCTGGCATTGCACCATGAAACCCAGGGAGGAAAGATACAGAAATACAAGCTGCTGCTCAGCACACCCTGAAAGGGATTATTTAGAGGCATTTCTTTATCTTCAGGAAGAGATGGACTGTGCAAAACACACCTTCCAAAAACAGTGTTCACCGCAGGGAAACATGGTCTCTTTAATACTTTTGCTGTAGCAAAAGGCGAATATTTTATATCTGGCATGTTTCGATTTTCGTTACAATTTTGGAAGCCTTGTTTGATAAAGTATAGTGGAGACTAAGAAATGTAGCGTTCTTGAAGGACTGGATAGCAATCTTCTTTAGCCTTCCTCCCCCGTCATGGGTTTTGCATAATCCTAAAGCATTAGTCCTTTGGCAAGTTTACCATTTTGAAGCTTTATTAGAATTATGCGGATGATGACAGCATTTACAGGCTGTTGCTAAGGTCAGGGTCCCATTATGCAAACTTTTAAAAATGATGAGCATTTATAAGATAAATATACAAGACAAACCAAGGACATTGTATTCTCCATACTTCTGAGATGAAGAAGACTGAAGTTGCTCAACTTCCTTCATGACCACACCATGGAAAAATTAAACCAGGGATAGAAGAAGAGTTCCTTAGACCACAAGTTCACCCAGAAGAATTAAATGTGGGCAAACATTCAACCACTGCACCAATTCATAAAAGCAAGTGCTCATAACCAAGCTTTCTGGGTAAAACTTTTCAAGTCATAATTTACATTACTTTTAAAACACGTTCAGCCAAACATCAGTCTGCTGACATCTGAAGAATTACAAGGCAACCCTCACTCATGCCAGAATTCCCATTATTAAGCATTTTCATGCTATGGTTCTGGCTAGGTACAATTCATAGCTCTGCACACAGATTTTTAGTTTTTAGTGGATTCCCTGTCATCTACAACTTTGGTAGATATTTTCCCTGCCTAGAAGGACATCCCTGTTTTTCTTTGAAGACTGGGCATAATCATGTCTTTAATATCACATTATCAAAGCACATCTGAACTGCTTAGGAAAGAACAAAGAGCTTTTTTCAAGGCCTTCAGAAATTTAATACAAGAAGTTCCACATTAGGACAGTTCTGGACACTTTATAAGGGTAAACAGAAATTAGGAATAACAAAGCATCTCATCCTTCCAGGGGTCAGGAAAAGAACGAGAAATAAAAACAGCACAAGTTTGAGTCTCACTATACTTTCATAATATACTCACATAATTTCAAACCTTCTTTTAAACAGGTCTCACTTACAAAAAAAAAAGTCAGTCTTCAATTGTATGTTTGCTAGTGAAGTTTTGAGGAAAATCAGTCCCCATATAGAGAAAGCCACTACTCTGTTGTTTCACCCACTCTGGGCACTTAACTAACCCTTCACACCAGGAGCCCCTTGCAAAGGGACAGAGGAGTTGATTTTTTCAGTTTTACTTCAATAACCAGTTCTTTCAGACTGCAGAAAGCAATTGAGATTTGAGGAGGGGAAGAAGGGCAGGAAGGCTTACTGCCCTCCACACTAAATCTAGGTGTTAGAGACTAGTATCTGCTAGTTCCAAACTCATAGCTAGAAAATAATCAACTCCCTTTTCCTCAAAGAACACTTCTTTTGCTTTGCATCTAAACTGGAGCTAAATAAAAATCATAGACTAAGTCACATAGGAAGGGACTTCAGGAGGTGTCAGAAAGTATTTTCCAAATATTTTTATTTAACACTCCAGAATATTTCGGTTTAGTATTTCATTGAGTTTAATGCTATATAAAAAGTTGTTTAAGTTACTTCTCAGAAATAATAATATAGTAAATTACTTTTGGTTTTGATTTGCATGTTAGATCATAGCCTGAATGTGTTAAACCCTGTCCTCCTGCTTAACAGAAAATAACATCAAATTTACTTTATAGTTATTTTTAGTTGCACATCAACATGTTTTAATAGGTACAAACAAGCAAGATCCAGTCTTTCTGCTGTAGAGTAACTACTACAGAGCCAAACAAGCAAGATTTAAAATAAGGATTCTTGCTGGCTGATTTCAATTCTCAGTTAAAACTGGCAATTCAAATTACTCTATTCCATTCTTTATCGAACAAGAGAAAAGATTTCTAAATTGTCAAACTGCCTGGTGGCATCTTGACAGCAGATGAAAATGCAGTAAGTGCAGTCCTACATGGCAGTGTCTTTATGTGACTCCTGGAAAACTGAATCTACTCAGTGAATGGTTCTTTATACAATGGCAAATGAGCACACATTTAGGGGAGGAATCTGCTCTACACCCTTGTCATCTTATACCAGTCCAGGAATGAATGGGACTAGCCCAGCATGAAGAGCAGAGTTAGGTAGTTTACCATGAGTCCTCTCCTCAGTCCATCATGTATCTTTTTAAACTATGGCAACAATCTGATTTGAAGACAATTTTATCTTGCAGAGTGGGGGAAGGGAGTGGATAGGGCAAACTGATGTATTATGGAAAGCCATCCCCTCTTCCCTTACCCAGGGGACTGAAGGACAGAGAATGCCTCAGGCCAGCGTACTGACATGAAATGCTTCCTACCTCCCGTCCAGAACCTGGGCAAGGACAACATTGGCAAGTTTTTCCATCCAGTATCTAAAGCTGGAATAACAAGAGAGGGTTGTTCCTAGCTCCTGCATAGACCTTTCAGAACATTTAGGAACAGAAGCAAGAAGTTCACCCTGTTTTCAGAGCCACTTTTATTGGGAGACTTCCCTGATGACAGTTTTGAGCAGGAACTAACTCTCTGCACTTCTCTAAACAATTCTTATTGCCAGCTGAAGACTCTGACCCTTCCTCTCCCAGCTTAGCTCTCAGTGCATACATCTTCTGACACTTTCTGCAGGACAGCTCAGCAGTTTGTCTTTTCTCCCTTAGCAGGCAAGCAAGTGAAGGAAGCTTCCTACAATAGGCCTATTTCCAAACGCCTCCTTGAAGTTTTCAGTTTAAATATATCACTCTCTAGCCCTCTCAAATCCGCAGGGTGTACATCCGAAAATGTGATATAATACATATATAATCCTGGATAAACTACATTCCCCACCCCTTTCCAGTAAGCAAAATCAGTAACTAGAATCCCTGTTTAGGATTTGTGATTACAAGGATCACCCTCAGCCCTGCCCTGGTCAAACAATATGGGCTCCAGGAAAGCATGAGAGCCGTCATTTCAATAACGCAAAACCCTGTCGCTTCCACTCCAGAACAGCTGACTTGGAGTGCATGCTAGGCTGTGCTTATTAACAAAATGAGAAATCTGATATATAGAAAGAAAACACTATGTGAGGATTAATCCTGGATTGCAGTTTGTGGCCAGCACTGGGCTGTCATCCAAACAGAGATGAAAAGGAACAAAACTTCTCCCACCTGTCACTTACAGCAGGTACAGCTATTGCAGTATTGTAGTCTCCTCCTTTACAGCTATTGTAACAACTCATTTTGTATCAGCTTAAAATTCAGGATTAACCTCATTGTTTCATTTCTTCCTTGTTTTGTGGGAGCCAGCACTGGAGGGTGAATTTTCTTTCCAGGAATTACAAACAAGAAGCGTGAGTAACTTACAAGTTTGGACAGCTAGCATAACACACGTACACTTCAAGGAAAGAAACCCGGCTTAGAACTGGCATGCTGTTGGAACCTGAAGATGCTAACTGAACAAGAAAAGGCAACTCTCAGGAACATCTTTTTAACATTGTTTCTGCTGCTTTTCAGAGAAGTAAGCACACTGTCACTGCTGATTAAAAGAGACCTGAACAAACCAATGCAGTTTCTTTGCCAATGAGCTACTGCCCAGCAGAGTGAAATCCCTTTTTCAATGCATTGTCATTGCTCCCAATACTACAAGAAGACAAAAACCAATTTAAGCAGCCCTAATGGCTCAATTGCTGGTGTTCAATCCACAGCAAACCAAAGGAGAAGCCACCTTTATTTTTTAAAATATATTCTCCTGCTTATGGTTGGGTCGACACTCTGTTGTTGCAATCCCACAGCTGAGCCCTGTTAATTTTTCTCCAAGCCCAGCAGGGAAGGCATGTCCACTGATGCTGAAATGGTCCCTTCCCATTGAGCTTCGCCTGTGACAATACAGCCAATATAATGGCTATGTCACCAATGTGATTTTGCTTTTTTCCACTCCACCACCACATTTGCTGCGGCACTGAAAAATGCTGCTCTGTGGCAACGTTCTTCCCTGGCCGTTGTCAGAAGCTGCGGTTTCATTCGTACACTTTATCAGTCAGATTTGGTTAGGGGATGAGAGACTTGGTTTTCTGTAGAGAAAACATGACAACCTCATCCTCCCAATACCTCTGCCTGTCAAACTGCAATATGTTCACCAGACTGGATGAGAGGGTTAAATGCTGCAGTCAGCACAAACAGGAGTTCTGATATGAAGGCAAATGCACCTCGGTTTTCAAACGTTATCCCATTTCCCTACATCTATCATCAAAGAAGGCAGCAGGAGCTCAAAGAATAGCCACGTACTATTTTCTGCAAGGTCACAGGAATGCACAACACACAGTTTATGTTTGACAGTTCTTAATTACTATGGACTGTAAAGATGCTAGAAAACGAGAACTCTCATTTCAAAATCTGCTGTTCACAACTTTAAATTTCATGCTGTGACCACCAATTTTGGGCTGTGGTGGCTGTTCTAGAGAGCTTAAATCCATCACTCAGCCAAACTGCTTAGCATTAGGTTGTGTTCTAGTCATTTTAAACAACTAATCAAAATAAATTAAGTAAGCACCCTCCTGGAATAAGGCCTCTCACCTTCTCTTTCTCTCCTCTCTCCCCCCCACCCCTTGTCACACATTGGCTTCTGCCAAACAATTCAGCACTGACACTACAGCACATCACGTGATACCAAGTGCTTCAAGCATCTTGCAATACTTATTACTATCTACACATCCGTAAGTCATTCCACCCAGCAGCGTATGTGAATACTAACGTGAGCTATTTCTTTATGCAGTAAAGATTTAGAGCTCTCCCAGATCATTGGAAGTTTTTCCTCCAAACACTGGAAAATCATCCTTTTTTTAGGTATGTGCACCTCATCTGCATTTCACGTAGATTAGGAAGCATGACATAGGGAAAACCTGCCATATCCTTGGACTCTCCCATTCCTTCTGCTTGCGCTCCTGCAGCCATGCAAGTCTGTCACGATTAAGCAATGGATTTTAGATGCCAGAGAAAAAGGCACTTACACAGGGTGTCCTTAGCCGTGTTAGAATGGAAAGTAACAAATGTAAGAGGTTGCTTATTCTTAATGCTGATCTCCTCTAGAGCTAAAATGATATGTCAGTAGCAGGTGGCAAGTTTGAAGACACCCCCCCCTCCTTTTTTTTTTTTTTTTTTAATAAATATAACAAAGGGCATGCAGATTTGACCTAATGGGTCAACCATCAAAAGTTAAACTGATTTAAATAATTAGACCTAGAATGTCAGGCACCACTGCAAATAATTGGTCCTAATGCTTTTAGGATTAGATTGCTAATGAAAAGGCACAAAAAGGAGGCCACTTGCAGTTGTGGAAATAAGTCCATTTTCTTTCCATATGTCATTTTCTCCATGTAGATTTGCTGTGAAATCCTAAGGAGTCATTTACACCTTTCTCTCCAGAGCCACCGTAGCATATTACAATAGTTCTGAGTCACAAAAAATAGTAATAAGTCATCTTGAAATATTAGTTGTTTGTACACTGTATTTATCAGGCACAGCAAACATCTGCTCATAGTTCTGACATTTTCCAATGAAAGTGACTATTACATATTGTTTTCCCCTTTAATTTGTGGAAAAACATGGGAGCTATTCAAATATAAACAGCATTCCGCAACAAATTTAAACCAGTTTTGGTCAAAGGACAGTTCATTAGCAGAATGTAATTCTGATGGTCTCTGGCTGCTCTCTCAGATTTATTCTAACAGCTAAGTAACATCCTGGGTGATTTCGGTAACCCTCTGCTAAAACACTCGGTCCCATACATAATTCATTAATTCCATGTGAAGGTGTACGTACCCCCGCCCCACTCGCAGATACTAACGCCAAGTTACCCGCCTCTGGAAGCGCCGAGGCCACCCGAGTTCTCAAGGGCTGCGGATCTCGCAGCAGAAAGTTTCGAGTCCCCGGCCCCGCTGTGCACATCCGCCCTCCCCGGGAGGCGGCGGGGCCGGGCGCGGTGTCCGGCGGCCGCGGAGCCCCCGGGCGGAGCGCGGCTGGCGGCCCCGATAACGGG
>VYZS01055608.1:177232-207464 GCA_013400695.1 Neodrepanis coruscans
GCTTTGCTTTTAAATGCAACCAGGAAAAAAAAAAAAAAACAACAAAAAACACAAAAAGCCCGGCGCCCCCCGCCGCCGAGCTGGCACCGGCACCGGCACCGGCGCGCCGGGGGATGCAGAGCCCGGTCCGGCTCCGCGGCGCCGCGCACCCGGGACTGGGCAGCGACCAGCCCTCCCGGCTCCCTCAATTGCGATGGCGAGAGCCTCGGCAACAATATTGCCAGCCTGGACGTACAATTTAATTTATTTATTTATTTTAAACCGGGTGGACAGCTCTGCGCTAGTTGGCGCGGCCGGGGAACGCGCATTTCCTGCGGGGCACAAAGCAGGCGGGCAGGGTCCGAGGAGCCCCCGGCCGCGGGAGGGTGCGCGATCCTGCTCCGTCCGTTGCGTCCGAGATGGGGCCGTAACAAAAGCCAGAGACCCGCAGCGACGGGCAGAGCGAGCGGAGCCGGCGTGTCTTTCCCTCCGCGATCCCGAGCGACCGAGGGGGGCGGCGGGAAAGGGGGGAGCCAGGGCAAAAGTTCACCGCGGTCCCGGTAGGGCAGGGGGTGCTCGGTGGGGCTGGGGCCGGCTCTGGGGTGGGGGGATGCCGGCCTGGCTCGTCGCCTCGCAGCCCGGCGGATGGACCGCGGGGGGGAAGGAGGCGATGCAAGTCCCGGGAGCCCCTTCCCTGCCCTCTCCTCCACAATGCGGCCAGATCCCCGGCACAAACACGCCCCCCGGCACCCCGGGGCTCCGCTCCCTCCTTTCGGGGAAAAAATAAATAAAATAAAATTAAATACGGCTCACTTGCAGGGACGAGTGAGGATGGGGAACAGGCGGCTGCTCCGGGGCTGCCTGCGCTCCCCGCCGTTCAGCCCCACGCCGGCCGGCCCCGGCGGGCAGCAGCTGCGGCCCCCCGCCCCGACCCCATCGCCGCCGGGGAAGGGGCAGCGCACACCCGTGCGCGCACACACACACACACACACACACACACACGAACACAAATGGCACGGAAGGAGGGGGAAAGTTTCCAGCCGCTTCAACCAAATAACCAACATTTTGCAAGCCCCAGACAGGCACGGTGGCCGGCATATCCATGCACGCCCCGGCCCCCAAAGCAACGGGGCAGCGCGCCGGGAGAGCGAGGGGAGGGGGCCGGGGCACGGAGCGAGGGGAGCACGGGGAGAGAAACGATATCGGTTTTTTTCAATGGAAGTACCGCCGGTACCGGGCACGGCTGATGCAGGGCAGGGAAAAAGGGGACAACCCCGCCACCCCGGCGACTCTCCCGAGCGGACCCGTGCAGATGGGCAAATCACCGGGGCTGCAAATAAAGAGCGGGGGAGCGGGGCTGGGCTGCACCGCGGAGCCCGGCAGCGCCCGGCCGCCCCGCGGGACCCGCGCCCCCGCCCGCGCCGCGTTACCTTCTTATTGCATCTGGAGCAGCAGCTTTTCTTCCCCTTCCCCTCTCCTCCTCTCCCTCTCCTGTCCTCTCGGTTTATACCAGCCTGTTCCTCATCTCACAGCCTTCCTCCCAGCGCCATCTTGCAAGCTTGTGACGTTGGGAGCCGCTCACCCCTGACCCACATTTGAATAGAAGCCAAAATGAAAAAAGAAGAGGAGAGAGAGAGAGGGAGAGAGGAGAGAAAGAGGGGGAAGAAGAAGAAGGAAGAGCGGAACAAGGAGAGGCAGGGAAAGCAGCAGCTAAGCAAGTGCTGTGCCAGTGTGGAACAGCATCGGCTCCGCTCCCTTGCCAGCTAGTTTAGTAATAAGCAATTTCCTGCTTTTGCAATAAATGTTGCCGCGGCGGGGCTGGGAAAGGGACAGGGAACTGGGTAATTCCCACTGAGGGACCAGGGCTTCCCCCACCCCGAGCCATCCCCCCTTCCCTGCCACTCACACCCCGAAACCCAGCCCGGAGCCCGACCACTGCCTCCCCGCAACCCAAATACTGCTGCTCCCTTTCAGGTTTTGAGCATTGAAAAAGGCATTTGTTAAGATTATTTCTCCCATCACTGATGAGCTCTCACGTGCATGTTAAGAGAAATTATATAGATTATAGCTTGTATATGTATTGGAATCTGAAATGAGCTTTATATACAAATTTAGGAAGCATACTTGTGTATAGCACTATTTGCATATTAGCTTTTTGTCACTTCTGTTTGTGTGTTAAGGACTGTCACTGCATTTTGCACCATCCAGGGCACAGATACAGACATGGCATTTGCACCCTTAAAATCCGTAGAATCTGAAGTTTTGTTTCATGCATTTTTTTTTTTTTTTAGTTAATTACCTATTGGACGTATATCGCGGGGGGGGGGGGGCAAGGGGGCGGGTTGAGAGGGTGTTTGAGGGAAAGTTATTTGTGTTTTGCATCCCTGGTCCTGCAAGATTTCCATGCATGCCTAACTTTAAGAACATCAGTAATCACACTGAGCAAGAAGGGCTATTCAAATGCTTACACTAAGCATGTGCCCAGCCTGCAAACTCGACTTATTATTTTGAAAAATGTTAAGTGAATTGATATCATCTTAATCTTACTGACCATTGCCACAAAGTACAACTGTGCAGAAATCTGAATTACACCTTTGTAGCACTTTCTCCCTTCAGTAGCTAATTAATCTGTAATAACAGGAGCAATGCATATAAACATTTTTATTGTAATTGTGCACAGGAGTACGTCCACTATCCCACGTAAGAATCACTGTATTAGCTGCAAGTGTGACTGATATTTTTCTTTCCTTCTGTGCCCTGACAGACACCCATAACCAAAACTCTCTGTAGCCTGAGCAAGGTGATTCATTAGTGAAGCTGAGCCTACATTTAACACATGCCTAATAATTCCCTAATAGCCACAATGCCAGTGACTCTCTCAGCCACTTCCTGTGCAGATCCCTGCAGTTTGCATGTGCTTCAGCTGGATCCCAGCTGCAGCCTAAGCTCTCTGTCCCTGATAATGAAGATATTTTCTAGTTGCTCATCCAGAGTTCAAAGTTTTTGCAGGAGATGGTTTCTTCAGCCTTACCAAAGTGGCTTGAGGAGCAAATAAAGATAAGGCAAATCACAACAGCCGTATCAGAAGGGTCTGGACTGGTGGTTTGTTCACAGTACACCCAATAAAGAGCAGAACACTTTAACACTGGTGAGAACAGCAAACCTGACTGTCAGCACAAGACCCAGTGAAGTAGATAAGGATCAATTCAAGACTCTTCCCCCACCAGGAAAGTTCATTTAAGATTGGTGGTGCTGCTCTTAGCTGTATTTTAAAGCTAAGTGGCCTTGCAAATAGCCAGGGAGGTGTAGGTAGCCATTTGCTTCATGCTGTGCCAGAGGAATTGGTAGGCAAATACACAGAAGTCCTTGCACTATGTTATCTAAACAGGGGCAAAATGCATCACGGAGTTTTTTCAGGCATGTTTAAACGTTTGAGTTTAGAAAGACCTGCTTTTGTCTATCTTTGTGTGGCACCTCAAGACCTCAACAATGCCACCATCTGCCCTCATCTTCCTTCCTTCCGCTGAAGCTTCCCACCCCACAACAGTCTGTGTGCCCCTGCCAGTTCACAGACCAACATCTTAGTTCAAACTCGCTTTCATCAGACATTTGAACAAAGGTGCCAGGTTTTTCACAGGAATGGCTTGAGGCACAAGCATTTCAGTCTGTCTGCCAACTTTGCTAGGCAGGTGTTAACTTTTGAGAGAAAAGGGAGGAAAAAAGATTGGGAAGACAGGGAGAAACACCCTAAAATGCAACCACAAGGCTCAGTCTAAAAAGCTTTACTTATATTTGAATCTTCTCTAGGTTTGGGGATGATCAGTAAACAGCATCCCTGAGGAAATGGAGAGATAGACACAGTGGAGAGGAGACAAAAAAAGAGATAGAAATTAGGTGTCTGGCACCTAGAAATGATATGGTGTGATGCAGAACTGCATCCAGATTCATATATAGATGATAATTATAAGGTTGAAAAAGAATTAATGAGAAAGTTAGACCTGGCGCTGTCACTAGAACCATGGACATCTGTGGAGAATCTGATGAGCCAAGTAGAAGTATGGCCACACCTACTTGGAAAACATCTACAGGCACGCAAGGCAGATACCACGATACCTGTAATGTCTCCAAGCAACCACAGCCAGGGAACTTGCGATCCAAACAGAGGGTACACCCTCAAGTTCTGAGAAATCACACCCACCGTGGGCACATCTGGCGCTGGGTGAAACGTGCCCATATGTGTGAAAAGCAAATGTTGATCACGTGCAGAGAGCAGCAATCTCAGATGAAAGGCTGGACTGGAAGGGTGATGATGGCACTCTGCTTACAGACACTGTGGCACAGTGAGTGTGCTCTGAAGGGTGTTTGGGGCTTGTGGGTACTTTGAAGAAAGAGGCTCTTCTATTTCCAGTTGGATACTTGTCATTAACTTTGTTTTATGATTTTGCTTAACTGTGGTTTTTTTAGCACTTATATTGAAAAGAGGACCGAGAGGATGGCAGCAGTGGGTTGTGCTCTGCAGACACAAATGAAAGCTTCAGGTTCCTCCTGGGTGTGTTAATGCAACACATTTAAAAATGTTCAACGCTATTGTTGAATGCAACACATCCAAGGTAGCTATGACAAACAGATTTTTGTCCTAACAGTATACAAAGAATTCAGGACAGGATCCAAAGAACAAGCAGATTTCACACCATCCTTGTATATTGGCCATTAGTACCTATTCACAAATAGCTCTGCCGCTTCCAAGCATAAAAGTTTAACTAATTCTATCCCTTCCAAAATACGTTCTTGTTTGCAAAATACTTAGACTCAAGGCAATGAATGAAACCCAGAGGGATTTCAGGGCTTCTGACTGTTTTCAGTCATTTTCAACAAGATGATGGGTTCAGAAGCAACTCCAGCTGCAGTCATAACAACATGTTTATACTCATCATACAACAGGAAGAGGACATAGGTAGAATTATTATAGTGGCAAGCGGGTGCTGTGGGTGAGGAGTGAAGTAATCTGAGCAAAGAAAATGCCATTGCAGAAAGTAAACAGAATAACGACCAAAGGGTGGCCATGTGCCCTCATGGCTCTTCAGTGCCACCTGCCTTCAGTCCCAGCGCTGGTGGATGACCAGTGCCATCTAGCAGGCAAAACAGTTGTTTACAGTAGGGAACAGATGGGTGAAACTGGGCAAAAAAGATGGAACGAAGAGCGAAAAACTAATTCAAGAAATTAAGCAAAATATACAGGGCAGAGAATGACAGTTTAGGGCTTATGTCTGAAATCAAGGAGAAAGTGAGGGGTAACCAGCCTGCTCCTTAGCTCTAAAAATAAACTAAAAAAACCCCGGTTTACTAGCAGAGATTTGCAGCCATTGTCCTGACAATGCCACGAAATATTCTGAGGGCCAGAACATCAGTCTGGCACTGAAACAGGCGCCATCTGAGGCATTGCAGTGACCCAGGAAGCTGTGCTTGAATGGTACCAGAACAGCTGGGGATGGCTCACGCAATTAAAAAGTTATTTCACTGTCCCCCCGGTAGAAATATCCCTCTACAGTCAGACGTATGTGTCTGGAAAGTCTTTTCCAACAGACTCACAAGGGTCCATGGAGAACACTCCAATTTTATGCTAAAACGGGTTTGGAAAATCTTTTCTGTCTTAGCTGCAAATGTGCTATGTATGAATATACATCCTTAGTAAAGCTCTTTCATAATTCACTGAATCAGGTTGTTTCCCCCACTTGTGGTCTCTTGACTGGCAGCTGGACACACAGAATGTTACATTTTGACCTGTACATAATGATTCCTTAATTGCTCATATCTGTTTTGTTTTTACTAATTCAAAACTTGATTGTGCACAGATTCTACAAGCAACTCTTCCACATGTGAAAAAGAAAACAAAATAATTCAGGAAACTCATGTGTAATCAAGGAAAATCAGAAACTGTAAATGTAGTTTTAATCCTTAGTGTCAAAAACAGCCACACAGGTCCCCAGTTCAGAGCTAGTTTTATGCTGTAGCTGGTCACAGGTTCCTTCAGCTCTGCATTGGTTTGCCTTATGAGGGTTCTCCTCAAAATGATGGGGTTAGAACCCAATTTAAAAAAAAAAACGAAAACAAAACCCACAATGGAAGGTAACGGTTTTAAAAATTAGGTTAGTGGTTTTGTGATCGTACAAAGTACATTTTTGTCCACTTCTATTTCTATTGCATTCTTTCTGATAGAAAGTCTTCATTTCCTTGGAAGAGAAAAAACATACAATATTTTAATTGCTATAAGCTGAAGCTTTTCGCTGGATATTCTGGATAGGCAGGGAGGAGGCAATGGGGTTTGTGACTTTAATTAGTTAAAAACATTGTTTCTGTTATAACAAGATCTTTGATTTCTGTTGGCCTGTGAATTTCATTGCAAATATATTCACTTTTTGCCTGTCTACAAAACACCTGCATGTCTCCTGTTGGTTCCTGCAGTCTGTGCAATGGCAGCATTGCAATGGACTGTGGGAGAGCAATAAAAGTAAGGAAAACAACTGATCAGCAAACCTACTACCTGTGTGTGTTCAGAATAAAGAGAGATTTGCTGAAAATAACTCTCAAGTAGATGCCAGAAGGAAATTGAAACAAAAATGAAACATTTCTTCAGCAGTTTAAATAAATGGGGAAAAGAAAAGAACTGGTGCTACTATAAAGTGTGTGGACAAGAAAAAGATTGAAAATACTTTTGTGCCCAAAATCTAAATCAAAGCCTTGCCATAGCTTTAAGAGGAACCGTGGAGTTGAAGAGGGGAGCAAAACCACCATGATTAGTTGGGAAGAAATGGAAATTTTAACAATAAAAGTGAAAACAAATCTAAAAGAGCTTAACATTTTCAAGCAAGGGAGACAAGGTAATTTTCATCCCAGAATTCCAAAGGAACAAGAACCACACTGAGAGCAACCATTTGAAATAAGATTTTGAGTTGGAAGTTGTTCTTACCTGATTTGACAATAGTAGATATAATACTTTTATTTTAAAAATAATTAGAAAGTTATCTAAGTAGCCATTGAGCTCATTGATTTTGAGACCATCTTGAACTTTCAGAAGAGTTTTGAAGGAAAATATATTTAACCAGGGAAAAAAAAAAGAAAGAGGAACAAAAGACAAGATAAACAGGATAAAATCCAACCACAACACTGATTTTGCCGAGTATCCTGGACTATATCTTTGCAGAGATATCTGATTTTCTAAGCAAGGGGAAATGTAGTAGATCTAATCTATATGGATTTTAGTCAAGAATTTGATATGATGCCACATGGGAAGTTATTCATTAAGACAGAGAAGATGGGGATTAGTACAAAAGCAGTAAAATGGGTAAGGAATTGTCTGAAGGAATGGTGCCAATAGATTACTATTGGGTAGAGATTTCTAGTGATTCAAGACTGAGCTTGTTTAATATTCACTCCAATAATCTATTGTCATTTAAGCTGCAGAATGGTAAAGAAATGTTCTGATGAAACAGTCAAGAGGCACCATCATTAGCAGCTTCAGATTATTGCTGCAGTTGAGCTGGAAGACAGTGAAAGCAATGGAAATGGGATGCAATTCCATACAAAAAGAAACAGACATTTGTAATGCACTTCACAATTAACCATCAAGAATTAGGTGTTTAAGCTGATCCAGGGCTGCTTCTGCAGATACTCTGAGGATGGAGGCCTATCCTGACTCTTCTGAATTCTCAATTTAGGATAAGAGGAACTGTTCTGTGAATATGTCAGTCCCTATTAACTAAACAGAACCCTGTGCAGAAGGATGAAGAAAAGTAGATTCTCTTTAAGGAAGAAAACTGACTACAACGACAGAAAAAAAAAAGTAGAAAACAAATGTCTGCATTAATTTGTCAGGGGGTGACTGTGAACCATCAGTACATGAGGCAGTGACAGAAGTGACAAATGTGATCTTAGACAAGATTCTTCAGCAGCAACAGGGAGGCACTGCTGACATTACACAAGGCACTGCTGAACCATCATGTCTGTTGTGTAGGATCTCGTCAGAGGTGTTAGGACAGGTACTAGACTGTCAGGACACCCAGTGTAATTTTAAGAGACATGAGTTTTCCAGTGAGAACAGAGAGCAGAAAACTATAACTTTGCAGACAAATGCTGACCCATGAGTGTGAGGGATGTACAGTATTTTTCTGATAGTAGTGGGAATTTCTGAGGTGCCAAGATGTCTTCTAGTCTTATGTTTCTGATGTAAAAGTATTAGTCATCAAAAGCATCTGTATATTTTTAACCAGCTTTTTCTTGGTCCTGTTTTTATTTTGGGTTTTTTTTGTTTACATGTACGTACTTATATGTGTGTGTACACACACATCCAACCATAAAATGTATTAAAGTGATGTTTTACTTCTATTGGTTATTGGGCAGCATAGAGACACTGAGCTGTTGTCTTTAATAACCCACAGAGCCAGCCTGTATTTGTTAATATACTGTATTTCTGACTATTTCTGATGTTGACTTCAAAGTTTTATATAACCCCAAATCTCTTCTTGTCCTCACATTAGGTAAAAATTATAGGGAAAAAAATCCCACCAAATTCAGCTGTACATAAAATCTTTTTGCTTTCTTCCCCTATATGTACTTGGAAGGGCAGTGTGTATATAGTATGCATAAGTAATTAATGTTGCAAGCTGGAAGAATGAATTATTGTCAGATGGAGGTAAAGCATGCAATATGGTGAAGTAAGCAGTTCCAATAATAGCTGTTGCTTATAGAAGCAAAATGTAATAGAGGGCAAGCTCTACAGGTTGCCAGATTGGTGTCAATGTGGAGCTTTGTTGCCAGTTGGTGACCAGGGGACAGCAGAAGGATTGGTTTTAGCTGAATAATTTTAAGCTTACATGTTACCACACGTAATGAGATTGCTTCTCAAGCAGTGGCACTTGAGCAAAGGCCATACGTATTTTTAGCTTGATTTAGTCAGTGGAGATCCAACTAAAAGACACCTTTTCCTTCCTCCCTAACTTGGCATTTTCTCAGTGAGTTCCACCTAGGTGAATATGAGCTATGTCCTGTCACTGCTGGAACACCATTGCTAGTGAAATGTTCCTCTCCAGCTGGGAATTAGCTGAAAAAAAATGGAACTGTAGTAGAGAAACTGGGCTATGCAAACTCCCCAAAGCTGGCATGGGCCAGGGTAAAGTACAAACCAAGGTAGTACTCTAGTTTTGGTCAGGTCACAGCACTGTTTTTAATGAATGTGGTAGAGATACAAGGATACAAGGAAACACAAGATACAAGGACAACAAAAAGGCTGTTTTCCATCCCAGCTGGACACCAGAATACTGGATGTGTTGCAGCCCAGCTAAAAGCTGTCCTTTAAAGCCAACATCCATGCAAATATCACTTTTTATGTTGTATAAGAAACTACAGTGCCCTTCATTATCTGCACATATACAAGGGTATGTATTAACTGAGTACCAGTGGCCTCAGAATCAGTCACACACACAGGCACATACAGAACATACATGCACACACTCACACACTTAGGGCACAGTCCCTAAAGGGTTTGCTACCTTGCCTGCCTACCTCTTCACAAACAGGCAGAGTTCAATTTCAGACTGCCCAGTATACAAAGCAGATAAAGACTGGCATGGAAGAGCCTCTGGGCAGCTTGGCAGCCTCTGTAGTTACTGGTATCAAAGGTCACTGAATGCTAAAAAATAAATATGTTCCAGTGCCAGCAGGGCACTGGTGACCCAAGATAAAAGTTTCTCTACCACCAGAGATATATTTCTTGTTTGGTACCTACTGTATTTGCTGTGATTTTTCAAGTGCTCATGAAAATACATGGAAGAGAAACTTGCTTTGCTTTATGCTGGCAGAGGATCTGCTTCAAAGTCCAGACCCTCTCACTCTGACATACACTCTGCTGTGTTCATGAAAAGTGGCTTTTGTATGCACCTAAGCTGCAAAGCAAAAAATCTCACTGGATTCCGATACTTCTCATTCTTTTTACTTTTTAAAAGTGTGATTGGATTTTTCTGTCCCAAAAGCACCTTTCTGTTTGAGTCTGACCTCACTGGTGCTGGTGTAAACCTGAAATTACTACACTGGAGCCACTGGAATGATTTGGGTGAAAGGCAGAGAGACTCCAGGCCAGTGCCTGACATTGTTAAACAAGGTTATAAACACCATTGGTCAGTTCATATTCATCTTCTGTGATTAGTGCCAGCGGCAATGGAAAGCCTGGCCAGTCATTTCATACCGTGTAATGCAAGGTGACTATAGTTCAGGGGACAAAGAACAAGAGATTGGGGTTTTTCCAGGGGCAGACAGAGGACTGGTTATGAATGTTTGGGGCGATTTTAGTTCCATTGTTGTGTGTATCAACACTGAGGGCTGAGTCACCCTTTTTTGTACATCTCCAGTACCAGTTTAGGGGTTGTGCATGGCAATGAGGACCCTCTGCTGCTTCTTCCTGTTTTTCATATTTGCATCATTTTTTCCTTCTGATTCTCTGGAGGCACAAATCTCGGGCAGTGTCCTCATTTTCACTTAAGGACAATGCAAATAAAAAGCAACATACTAGAAACTCAGATAAAGGTGGAATTCGTGGTGCTCTTCTATTGCTCCTGAGCCAACATGCCATTTACAGCACCTTTTAGCCTGCTTTAAACAGTGATGGGTGATAGGATGGTGCAGGGACAGGCAACTGCAGATATTGACTGGGAACACCAAAAAGGTTACAGTGGCCACCTGGTACCACCCATGTGGTTTTCAAAGTTTAAGGGGTTCCCTAGCTGGACTCTGGGCTGAATCAGAGTAGAATATTTTCAACTTTTGCTTAACTTCTGGTGGCAAATTTGTTGTTCTAAACTGTGATGCTGATCCCACTCCTTGATGTGACATTTGCAAATTATGTGACATATTGCCAGATAATAGTCTACTTATCCAAAATGTGCACTAAGGATCAAATTTGATGAAGAGAGCAAAGCAGTAGATATCATCAATGCTATTTGCTGAAAAGTATCTTTAGCTTGTCAGTAAAAATATAGCATTTAGAACATTACATTTTTCTGTGGCTTTACGAACATTGGAGGAGGATATAGAGCAAGAAAGTTTATACTCATAATTGCACAAATAGAAAAAAAAAAGGCAAATATTTCTTCCAAGTCCTTAGACAAAGAAGGGCCAAAGGAAAATTCTGGAGTGGTGAAGGACTAGAAGTATGTGTTTGTGAAACAGATGAACATCACCACCACTGTCTTTGCATACAGCACAAGAGATCTGCTGCACTGGCTCTCCCAGAGGCTCCTGAAGGAAACCACAGCACCTTCCTGAGTCCCAAGTGACTGGAAAGTACTCGCTCTTAGGGGCTGAATGAGGGGAGAGCTGGATACACAGAAGGAAAGGGACGGGAATGGAACAGCCAGGAATTTCTGCAAGCTCTCCCCATTCTCCTGGAACCTTTAACAGCACATCTGAAAAGGTTCAGGATTTGCTTTGAGAATTGGGAACTTGCACGGAGGCTGAGAAACAACCCGACATGACTTGGGCTGCAGGATTCCATGTCAGAAACTGGTTAGAGCACAAGCATTTCTGCATCCCACTCCTCTGCTTGGATGAGCAACCCACGCCTCTATAAATCATACAGGAGCACTCATGTTACTCTGGCTTTGTGTGCGTGCAGTAAATCACAGAGCTGTGGTGAGGGAAGACCCATCTGCCTGCTGGCTGCCAGGGCACTGAGGCAGGGCTGACAGTGCTGCTGCTGATTGACTTGCCACCATGGCCCTACATACTGTGAGCAGGACACTGAGTCTTCTGGTACAAAAAAAGAGTTGCTTTTTCCTTGTCTATTCTTAAATGTGCATTCTAGCTCTTGTTCAATCTGTTGTGAAACACCTGTCTTAGGATAAGATCATCAAGGAAGCTGTGGCAAGACAACCCTGACAATTTCTGTATGCTGCAGATCTTTTGGCATTTACTTCTTTGATTGCAGTCCTGAATATGCAATAGAAACTACATTTCCCCACTCCTCTACAGTTACTACAGATTCCTTGGTGTGAGCTCCCAACCCCTGGAACTCCTGTCTCCTTCATTATCAAACATTCTGAAGTTCTGCTGACTGCTCTGTTCTTTATCCTCTCTGTCCCAGCCCCTTACAGAGCCACAGCAGACTGTATCAAGAAGCAGCTTATTGCTGCTATATGAGACACTGCAAACCTTTCTGATCCCTTTGGTTCTCTACAGGGCAGCCAGGTGGTGGCTTCAGTAAGGGGTAAGACCCTGTTTGTGACAGTAATGCTGTTTGTGCAAATCGAGTGAAACATCTCACAAGAAATTGATCTCACTAAGTGTCTTCCACTTGCGTTGGAACAGAGAATATTGGTTTTATTCTCTGTAACCACAAATGCTTTGAGACTTGCCTAATTGAGACACTATATTCTCTTCTGCAGGGATTTCAGCAGAGGAAATCACCAGAGGCAATCTTGACTTAAGGCAGGCGTGTTGTTTTCTCTCCACTTTGGAAATTACGTTGTCCAAAAGGGCTGTGATTTTTTGGCTTTCAGAAAGTGAAAGTGTGAGCAGTGAGAGGGGTCTTGGTGACAGAGTGAGGACTTTGCTTGTGTTGTTACTGTGATTGCGTGGGTGGGTTTTTATTCATTGCAATATCTTGCCTGGCTTTGCATAGAGCAAAGTGTGAGTAGTGTGGGACAAAGCACAGAGGCACTGGAGAGCCATTTTTATGGTCATCTGAGGATTATAACAAGCATAGTTCATCCGTTCCTTCTATTTTTCTTCTAAAAACCAAGAATGGGATAAAATATTAAAGCAGAAAAAGTACTTCTTTAAGATGGGCCAATTAACTGTTAAAAATGTGTGTCTGTGTATTGCTGCTGCTTTTCCTGCTTTAACTAAGTGGTTATATTTTGTTCTTAATTAAGAAATAAAGGGTTTGTATGCACATGTCTACAGTGGAGACCCCCAAGTGATTCCAAGATGAGGGTGAACTGGGGTTTTTTTCAGCTAGTTGGATTGAAATTACTTACCACTTGAACAGCATCTGCAACAGCATAAGGCACGGAAGCAATTTTTCTTTTGTAAGAAGATGAAAAAGAAATAAAAAAGGAGTCAAAGAGTAAGCAGGCTGAATGGGCCATTAGCACCAAACTCTAAAGATGTAGAAGTCAAATAGGATAGAAAGGCCCCATAAATTTTTACAACTCCTCAGAGAAAAACACTGTGATTATTAAAACATGAAACCTTGCTTTTCTAAAATGCTTAAAAGATTAATATAGAAATGTCATACTGTGGCTGCTGGAGGGATTATCCTTAATGGGAATGTTAGAAGTTATTTTAATGTAAAGCAAACATAGCCACCAAAGAAAGATCAAAAGTGGAACAAATTCAAGGCTCTTAGTTTCAGGAAAATGAAGTTTGTCAAGAACCTGTTTCTACTCTGTTAATTAGAATGACCAAATTCTCCATAAATACTGTATATATATGACATAGAAAGTGATGACCTCACCTAATTAGTCATTACCTAATCCAATCACTAGCACAAGAGCAAGGCTTAGTTCTCTTATGAAAAATTTTGTTCCCTTTTAGGCTTGAGAAAAAGTATATTTTTGCTAGTTGCACATTTTTGTGAGGTCATGTGCGTGTGCCCAAATAGCTTTGATGATAATCCACCATCCATGGACAGGGGAAGGTCGGTCACATGGCACAGTGGCAAAAGCTGCCAGAGTTTGTGGTCTTTTCCATGCAAGAGCAAATTCTGTGACTTTTTGTTTTCCTTTCAATCTAGCATTGTTACTTCTGGTTGTCTGGGGATTTTTAACATAAACTGACCACAGAGCAACACACTGCTTTGGTCTCTATGCAAGGCTTTGAAGTCTAAATAAAAAATTCAGTGTTGCTAATTCAGAGCAAGAAATGTAATATTTTCTTTGCTGTTCAAGATAGCACTTAATTTGCTGTCTGTCCTTGTTTGGCCAGTGCTGCCATCAAACACCTGATTCCGTTAGACCCCAGTTAGCAGTGCCAGACTATCAATTCCAGGAGCAGTAATTGCTTTACAAATTGTGCCGCTGTCGACTTGTTTTTTCCGCCAACGTGAGGCACAAAACCACACTACACCATGAGTAGTGCTCACACATTGCTGTCCTTGTTTCCCTGTAAAAGGGTTGGACTTGCAGAACACAGGTTCTTTTAACATTTATTTCTAAAAAGATCCATCATGCCAGTACTCAGCCTGAGTCTGCTGGCTTTGCTAAAAAACTTTCCCCGAAAGTTAGAAAGTGCTAAATCATTCTACACAATGTGAAAATTTGCTTTTTCAAATGTTTAGTGTCATATATGACAGAAAACTATTATTGGATAATAAGAATATTTTTCTTGCAAGTAATTGCAAGTATTTATGGGGAAGTTTTGTTCAGCTGCCTAAATCTGGTATCTCTTTCCCTTGTCTTATCCCAGACATAGAAATAAAGTTGAGGTAAATTAATGTAATTTTTTTAACCTGCTTGCAGCCCTGTAAGCACTCAGCCCAGCAGTCAGACAAGGTACCATCACCATGTGATGGAAACTAGCTACTATTCACCAGAAATTTTGCTTCAAGCTGGAATCCATTTTTTAAGAGCTCTGTAAACGACAGTCCTGACAGAGAGGTACTGCAGTGCCTGAGGTGTGCAGTGCAGCATGCTGAGGACTCAGCTCATGGGAGGAAGATCTTAATTAATTGTCAGGATTTACCAAACTCCAAGCAGTTTTTGTTGCAAGCTTCTGAAATGTATTCCCGAGTGTCAGCTGTAGACCTGTTAAAACAAGGGTCAGAATTTACAGAACCAAATACTTCATTCATAACAGAAGACAAATTTCCATTAGTTATGCTTCAGAACTGTACTGAGCAATTCTTGGTGGCATTTTTTCACTTTCTTGCTATTCTTTATAAAATACAGGAGTGTCAGCTGGTATTTAGAAGCTTTTCTCCACATAGTTCTGGGAAATGCACTGTTAAGATAAAACGAAAGTGCCACAATTTCCTGATGTACAATCACTCTAAAATGCCATACACATAAGCGTTTCCCTCACCAGTCTGGTGCCACAATGACAAAAGCAATCCATCTATTTTTTTTTATTATGAGCCATGGGCTACAAAGCACATCATACAAATGAAGTGGCTATGACAAAACACTCAAGCTGTATATTAAGCAAGTGTGCACCATCCCTAAAACACAGGGCTGTAATTCTTGCTTCCCTGGTGTTCCTTTAATCTGCAGCCATACAGAATAGCAGAAGAAAAACATTTGCATGTTCTACCCCCTCATTAAAATATGAGTATTTGATGATAATATCAAATACAGGGTAAGAGCCATTGCACAGAAGCTCAGAATTTGCAGCCTTGTCCTGCAGAGCTTGTGCTCATTCTTACACATTAGTGCTCAAACCCAAATGCAAAGTTACAGGAGCAAGTTGGACAGAGAACTTGATTTACAGGGTTGTAGGATCGTACCTGTAAACATCCTCCTTCCCCACTTGCATTTGGTGTTCACCACTCATTAATTTTCTGCCTTCTCTCATCCTCACACTGTGTTTCCAAAAGAACTCATTTTTATGACTGGCTTTCTCACTGGGCTCTGGGTTGACAGAGCTGAAAAAGGAAATTTTCTATTTACAAGATGCCAAATGCAGGGTGACAATGGAGGCATCCCGTGCTGCTCCACTAATGAGCTGCAGGCCTGAGGAGAGGGTGGGCATAGAGGAGACAGGATGGGGCTGTGTCTTGTTTGGAAAGAATCATAATTCTGTTGAAATCAGAGGAGCTCTATGAGTGGCAGCCATGAAGCCAGTGTTTCACTCATCTTACCTGCTTAATCCTTGTTCAACCTGCTGACGCTGCCAGAAAGAGAAGGTGCCATCTGTCCTTCTATTTTTTTTAATGTGAACATAAACTTAGTGGTTTCCATGTCATTTCATACAGCAACTCAAAATCTGTGGAATGAAAATTTCCAGTCACTTCCAAACTGAACATTTCCATGTTTAATGTGTAGAAACACCCTGTGTGATGGTAGCTGGTATCTGATACCCATTTCTGCACACAGCCTCAACATCCATGGCAATGAATCTTCTTGAAACTGGAGCATGACACACTGAGGTGTGTGTTGTATTTCTTGCTGTTGCTCTGACAAACGAGCTATCACCCTAACAATGTCAGCATTCTTCATTTTTTCTTCTGGTGTCTTGTGATTTTCATAGATCTTAGCATGACACCCAAGACCTGGGTGTGCAGAGGCCACTTAATATCAAAAGAGGGGCTTCACTGTATCCATGTAGTATTCAGAAGCTCAGGAACTTGGATACAGGAGCAAGATAAGACAGTGAGCAAGATGGGGCACCTGCTAGCCCAGAGCTGAGTTTACCAGGCAGGAGACTCAGAAAAACGTTTGTCATACATTAATAGCAGTGGAGAACAATGACTATGTTTTCTAAATGCTCTTTTCACAACTCCTTGAAAAAGTAAACCCAGAAGAACTAGTTGTATGACACAGGTGATGAAGTGCTAAAGACACAGCGAATCTCTGCTGCACAGACTCCTGAGCTGAACACCAGGTTTCATAAGGATGGCCATGCACAGCACATTCAGCTTCACAGCAGTTTCCAGGATCTTTGTGGCCCTCGTTCATCCTTTCATGGCCCCAGTGGTGCTGTCATACAGTGCAGGTTGGCAGGTCTCACCGAAGTCACTGGAGAAACGCTGGTGGGGAGTGGGGTAACCATTTGGGAAATCAGGCATAGCATGTACTAGGAAATATCTTAAGATGGGAGTTATATTAAAAAAATTGAGCTTTAGCAGCACTTTCCATGTAGGATGATATAGTTTCTAGTGTGGAAAAATAAGGGACTGGCTGTTCCCTATGGGTACAAGTGGCTTGTGTTTCTTTTTACACCTGCACATAGAGAGAGATCAGAGTTACCAATTCAGGTGACAAATAGCTTACAGCAAAAGCAATGGTATGGAAGGAACAATAAAGAACTGGACTCTAAAATTCTCAGTTAATTTGTGAACTGAGCAAATCTTGGCCACATATATCCTCTGCTTATGCCAGCTTTGCATTTGGAAAAACGACTTCTCCATAAAAGAGTTTCATTCTGCAAGTATAGGTAAGCAAGTGGCAGTGTGTTGGTGTGAGAGGGAAAGGGATGCAGCAGGACACCATTTTGGGTTTGATCTGACAGTGGCAACAAAATGGGAGTCATTTGGACAGTGCCCTATCAATCCATTGGGTCCATTCTCTATGGACCAGACTGGATTTGAAGAAATATATCAAAGAATTGAAATTAGATGCAACTTACCAGCAAGTGTGTACATCCCATATACCACCTGCTGGAACTGAACCCCACAGAATGGCCATTGCTGCTTTAGAAACACACGTGGCTGTGCTCTGGCTGCTTGACATGCAAAAAACTAGCACAGGGGTGTACTTTAACTATGGGGAGAGGATCTATTCCACCAGCAGGTTCCTGCAGGATTTGTGCACAGCACACAGTTAGTGTCTGGTGATCAGAGCATTCACTAGCAGAGTGCATGCAGCGAGAATGAAATGCATCTTACAGCCATCCGTTTATATTAAAGCTGTAACACACTGTGTTTGGATGCAAGCCCAGGCATGGTTCTGTGTAAGATCTTCTTTACCCCTTCATTGTGAGCATTCCTGAAAACTGCTGTTTTCTGACTTATGACTCGTTTTCAGTTTTACATGGTGTTGCTGGGGTGGGTTTCTGAAAACACAGTGGTGAATCAGTGACCTCGCAGTGTGCTGTAGCTGCCAAGAGCCCTGTGGAGAATACAAACACAGTGAACCATATAAAGTGAGATATGAGAGAGGAACCTGCATGTGGATATACAGCAAGGGAGTTGGCAAGCCATAAAAAAGGGACTTGGGAAAAGCCATCAAAAGGAGAAAATTCCTTATTTTCTTGTTCACATCTTTTCATCAAGAAGCAGAGCGGTACAGAAAGGCATGGGGACCTGAGAAATGATGGCAGGAGCTTTCAGGCTGCTCCCAGGTCCCAAAGCAGAGTGCTCTGCCAGTGCAGCAATGCAACAGGACAGCACAGCATACACAGCACATACAGCACACACAGCACAGCAGCACATGCAGCGCAACACACACAGCACAGCACACACAGCACAGCACAGAGCACAGCACAGGCACAGCACAGCAGTCTCCTGACATCTTGTGGCTTGGCCGCAGAGCACAGCCATCCATCCCTTCCCCCACAGTCCAGGATGTCAGCTGGAGCTGACCTTGGCATTAACCACAGGCACTGGAGGTCCTTGTATATATCTGCATTCCTCTCACAGATACAGGACCACTGCTTCTCCCTCCTGTGCAAGAATGAATGGGTTTGGGTGAGCCTGTGTTTCCCAAGTGCTTGTGTCTGAGGTTTACTTAGATTTACCACAAAGAGGCACCTAAATTGACACTGAATACAGATGGAGTCTACTTAAACTGGATTGCAGATTCTGCATCTGTCACCCTCCCTTTAACTGGTGGAACAAAACCCAGACCCAAACATACCAAATTTGCCCATCCCCACCAGCTCACTGAGGCTCAGATCAGGGACTGCTGATCAGAATTACTCATTTCTTTTGGTTGCAATGGCCCGGCTTCAATGCCAGTCATGCATCGTCTCTCGAGAAAAGGATAGGAATTTCAAGTATTCGATAAGGTGTACTTACTTTCAGACACTGATTTCATTTTTAAAAAAGCATTCTTATCCAGGATATTGAATTCACACACATACAGAAATTCACACACACACAGAAATCCACACCATGCAGTCCCACCCTCTATCATGTAAAAGTATTGCTGGTTCTTAAAATATTCATGGAGGAGTCTTTTGTCTCCTCTACAGACCCAAGACTGACTCTTGTTTTTGCCTCAGTTACTCAGTTGCAGAACTGGGAAAATGGTGAATATACTGAATTTTGTAAGCAGAGAAATCAAGTAATTTTCTTGATGTCGGTCCCAATGAATCTGCCCTGGGTTTTACACTACACTGAGCTCTTGCTCTGGGCTGAATTTGCAGTGGGAGGGCAAAGAACAGCCAGAGTTGGAGCTGGAGCTTTTGAAAATCATGGCTGGGACTGGTGAGAGCTCAGGCTGGAGTTCTGGAGGTGCTGAGTGATGAGGAAAGAGGAGGAAATGAGCTTCTTCTCAGCTATTTTTCGCAAGTGTAGTTCACACATTATGTTCCACAGATTGGCAGAATATGGTGCCAAGGAAAAAAAACACACAGCCAGTATTGACCATTCATTCTCTGGCAGTCCTGCCTGGAGGAGTAACTTCCACAGCCTGATCCCCTCCCTCGTTTGGGAAACATGGTTCAAAGGGGAAAGGAAATGAGATGGAAAATGGGGAGAGAGGGCTCACACTGATGTGGAACAGTTCCCTGAGGGGAAAGCTGTGGCCAGCATTAGAGCTGGGGAAAGATTATCAGTGCTTACCAAGAAGCTTAGCAGGAAATACATGCAGAAAGTCATATGGTCAGTTCATAAGAATTCATCCACATTCCTATTCTCCTCCCTCTCTTCTACAGTCTGGAAGTTAACCTCTGAGGAGAATGTGCTGCAGGGATGACAGAGGAAGGAGACAGAGTAGTGTGGCTGGGAAGCACTTTGAGAAGCTGAAATTTCATTTTTCTTCATAACTGTGGGAATCCCAGCAGAGCTGCATTGTAGGGAGGTAGGCATACAGGCTTCAGTTACCACTGCACCCTGCACTTTACCATCTGGATACACACATCTCCAGCAAGGGCTATTATGGGAAAGTTGAGGTATTAAAAAAGATCCAGCTGGCCAGTTTGTTTGAAAAGGTATGGAATGGATGAAGTGGCACTAACACATGAGAAGTTTCTCTCAATCCTCACAATTTTTCAATGCACTTCAAGCTTGTAATTTAAGAAACATGCAAAGGAGTAAACTTTCACACACTTCATACAATGTCTTTGAATTTGTTATAGTCTTGGCTGAAAATAGAAATGGAGCTGATGGACAGATGCTGTATTCTGTGATGAAACTTGCCCTAAGGTTTTATAAGATAAATTGCCCCTGACTTCGTGTTCCCCAAATGACAGTTGTGGTTACTGCAGCAGTGATGGCAGGACAGACAGACCATGTCCAGTTCAGCTCTATCAGTCCCTTTGTTAAACACTGCTGCAAGTAGACAATTGACTATTTGTGGCTTGTGGCTCCTCTCTCAAGAGAAGTTATAAACTGAAAGTGATACCAAGCGTTATGCATGGGGGAAACAAGGCACAAAAATGGAAGGAATTAAAAACTTTAAAAACCACACATTTAAATAAATGTAATTATATAAAAATATGTGTGTATATGCATACCCACATGCAGAATCACACATATGTGAAAACATGTTTCATTTAACAAAAGAAATTACATTTTGGAAGATGTATGTTCAATATTCTGTTGCTGCAAACCAAAGTCATCTGTTCATCTTGCCTGCTAAAGAGGGTGAAGGCAGCTGCAATTTGAGCTTCTCTGCACTGGCCAGCTGGTACCTAAAGCCAGCAAACAGGAAGGGGGAGGTGAATTATCCCCCTGGTTGGTCTTAGAAGTGGTCACTATACAGGGTAGCATTGGAATTCCAAGGGTTATGACTCTCATAGGAACTGCTGGGCTAATACTGTTTTATGTTTTCTTAAGACCAAGTGTTGTCTGGAAGCTCAGCATCAGGTAACTTCCAGCACCACACACTGGTTCAGGGCCACCTGTATAGAAACAAATGCTTCACTCTGTTTTTCCATACTTCTCATTTCTTTCTGTCAGTTGTCTTTGAATCACTGTAACTGTCAAGATGCTGTAAGTCATATTCACTTACAAACATCGGGAGTATGGGAGCAGTAGAAACTAGAAACATCAAGCAGATCAGGTCCAGCTCCTTCGAGTATCTTTAGAAGATGTCCTATGCCTAATGTGTCCATGGGAGAGAGAAATGCTGCCTTGCTCTGGCAGCTGCTTGTGGAGAGCTGGCACAATGGCGTGGACAGGGGGCTCACATGAATGGGCAACAAGAAGAAAGAGCAGGAAAGGGGGGATTTGATCTATATCCATTTCATTATTTTCAGTGGCAAAATGCTGCAAATAAGCTGATTGCAGCTGTATTTTGTGTGAGCCCAAGGCCGGGTGTGTATGTGCCCCTGGATTACCCTGTGCAATACCTGGGGGTGAGAGCCCTCACATCAGTGCACTTTAATAGCAACATGCAGCCTGTTTGTCACCAGTCTGAATTGGCTGTGGTGATTTCCTTATTCATCCTCTTTCTGCACCCAGGTTTTATGATTTCCAAACCACAATGTAAAAGCTGTTCAGCTCTTAACCAGCCATGTGGAAAAGCAATGTTGAATATATATGCATGCAGCGTGTCTGGAAGCATTGCCATATTTTTCTCTGAAGAATTTGTTTAGGTTACATAAAAGGAATAGGCAGGAACCCTTGGGTTTTCATTTGGTGGTTCTCCCTCTGTTCTGCTTGGCTTCTCAGCTTTCAATAGATCCCAAGGTCAGGCTGTTATTTGTTGCTAGGCCAAAGTGGCAACCTCCCACCCTAACAATGCTGCTATCTTCATATCATCTGAGCTATGGGGGCCACATTGTGATGCTTTGGCAGTGTTGCTAGGGAGGTTGCTAGGTTAGACTGATGTCACTATGTGGGTTATAAATTGCCTTTACCCTGCTGGCCCTAACTTGGCCCCTAACACAATGATCTAGTAGATGGCATCGAAGTGCTCAGATGAGACATTGGAGCAACATCTTCGGATGCTGAACTTGGCAGAAAATGCATGTTGTAGCCGTTCAGCAAAGGAACCCACTTGTAATCTAGAGAAGAAAAGAAACAATTGCATGAAATGCAATCTTTCATGTCCAGAAATTAACAAAACTGGTGAAAAATACCCAGCTTTTGACCCACATGCACTAAACCCAAGGCTTTCCCTTAACATAGGCTGTGTGCCCTCTACATGCCCTGCTGTTGAGAAGAGGAATTAAGTTTTGTAAAGATGAAAGTGAGAACTGAGATGAGATAGGTGAACTGAGAATTTCCAAGCTTCGAGTACTTTGTGTCACAATCACAACTCTACTAAAATGTAGTACCAACACCTTTATTATCACAAAAGTGCCATTTCATGTAGTCAAATTATTTGCATGTTTCTGATTTGTGATCTCAAGGGACTTTTTAATCTTGCCTGTTGCAAAAAAAAAAAAAAATTCAATGTAGTAATATATCAGATTTCAAAATTCCATGTTCTGCAGAATATAAATGCATGCATGTGTGCACGTGTGCTCATGTGTGCATTTCATTTAATGAATAAAAATAGATAAACATGCATGCCCTTCAGAGCTGTTCTGGTTAAATAAGTAAATACATTATCAGACAGGCTTTTGCACGATGTCTTGATATGCAGGGCTTTAGCTGCACACCTCTCATTAGCACTAATTAAATTTAGGTGGCTGAATCCCCATGCATTGTGTTGAACGTACACCTTAGTATATTTGTAATTAATTTTTAAAGACTGCAGACCAGCACACAGCTCCTACAGTGTTGTGTGAATCCATAGGGTATATACATATTTATAAATGTTTTAAAAATGCATATTATATTTCACCCACAGAGCATAACATCTCTGCTGGCTGGAAACATATATTAAAGAAGGTAACAAAAATCCAGAGGAAATGTCTTTGAAAAATAGTTAATACACATGGGCTACAGCTGCCTTTTAAAGATTAATTTCTTGGCCATTTGCAATGTGGTTTTTATTATCAAAAGCCAATGGACCATATTACAGAAAATCTTGCTTTGTAAATTCCTTTTGCACTTCTTGGACCTTATTCTGTTACACGGAATTTGGTCCTTTCCTTTGCAGAGTTACCCTGTCTTTTGCTCAGGACTGGGCTGTCACAGGTCAGTGTGTGTCCTGCTAAGCTGTCACTGGAATAAGCAGCATTCCTTGTTGCATGTATTAGTGCAGTTAAAGGGAGATAAAAGATGAAGATCTGAATCCTCGTTTAAAATGTGGTTTGCAAGGCTGCAAACATGAGCATAACTTTGCAGAGTCATATGCATGGGTGTAGATATTTGCATGCATTAAATATGTGGAAGAGTTTAGAGAGCTGGAATCATACTGTTAAAAATGTGGTTTTATTGAAGTTGCACTAGTTCTAACTGGAATATTATAATATCTTTCAGTTGTTGATTTCCTATAGCATTTGAAAATTAACTAAAGTCTGTCTCAGCAACACTTACACTTGTTCTGTTTCTTCGTTTTCCTTCTCCTGGCCTTCCCTCTTTTTTTTCTCAAGACTTCCAGAGTTTAGCTCAGCAGAATATACTCCTCCATTTTGATTTGGGACTGGACAGAATGCAAAAGTCCACACCTCTGTGTACACAGCAAATCCTGGCCTGTCTCTGTTTCAGCCTATAAGCAGCAGTGTTTCTGATATGCAAAGAATTTGGGGAGCCCATACACGGGCTCTCTGTGCTTCCTCAGAGCCAAAACCAGACCTTTCCAGGCTACTTTTAAACCTGCAAAAAGCAAGAGTAGGAGTGAAGGGGGAAGATGAAGCTAATAACTGCTAAATCCTCCCAGGGAGGAGAGAAGAAACTACAGGTTCAGAGCTGTATTAAGGACAATAAATTGCTGTTACTCCTTAGCAAGCCATGAGAGGATGGAGAATTTGCTGGAGTCGATCCCAGGCATGGGCGAGTGCCTTTCCCAGAGCAGAGGCTTGTCCTCTGTGACCTTGGGCAAATCATTTAACCTCTCTCCATATCACTGTTCTGTTTCTGAAATGAAAATAAACGGCAGTAATGCACCAGAAAAGCTAAATGTGCTGGTGATTATGAGGAGCTCAGATGAGGACGAAGGTGAGATAAATACTTTAGACAGATAAAAATAATCCTTCCTCAACTCCTGTGAAACCTTCAAACATTAAACTCAGCTTCTTGGTATGACAGACAGGATGTATCCCTCAATAAGCAGGATGGCTTGCTTTTTATCATTTCAGTGTAAGTAGATGAGGTTTTTTTTCCAGGGAACTTTTGTTCTTATTCCTGTGGTAGCACTCAGAGTGACGTTTCCATATTTGCAGCACTGGCGTGCAGGACACTTCAAGGTGACTCATTTCAGTAGAAGATTCACTCACTGACTGAACTCATTAGTTTAGGTTTTTGTCTGTTGATACAGTGTCTGCATTAACATTGAAATATTCATTTCTTGGAAAGTGTTAAAGTCTAATACGTAAATGTTGATTTTTTTAATTTATTTTTTTTTTAATGTGCTCCTGGGGCTTTTTCGTCTATGCCAGAATTAAGTGCAAAGGGAATTTTTACAGCCAACTTGTAAATTCCTGACAAGAGGAGTTTATAATAGAAGTGTTGACATAACCTTAACTACAGTGACAACTGACGCTGGTTTGTTAGGAAAGCAGCAAATAATTTTCTTGCAGGAAGGCAGGAGTTGGGCATAGAAGGTGAGGCAGCTAAATTTTTTTTCCCTGAGAATCCCCGGAGGCTATTGTGTGAGACAGCACATGAAATGAAGCTGAAACAAATCGCAGAGCAGGCAGAAGAAACACTCTGGAATTTGCTCATTTTCATGAGGCAGAAGGTGCAGTTATCCTCTTATAATTTTTTTTTACAAGCTGTGTTTCTCCCCTCAGAGGTAATTCATGAGGGTCTTATAGCAAGTCAGTGCTTGCTTTTGGCCTTTCAGCTGTCTCTTACTTCGTTCTATCTCCCTGAACACCTAAAGCAGTCAGGAATGAACTCTGGTGCCTGAACTCCATGCCTTCAACAGGAGCAGGAACCAGCCCTTTGTTTGCAATCCGTTTGTGTCTCTCACAAGCAGTATTTTTTTACAAAAGTCACTAAATCTTATTTACTTGAGTCACCCACAAGAATTCAGAACCTGAGAACTTAACCACCCAGCAATAGATGGACAAGCCTTTGAGCAGCCAGGCTGAGCCACAATAAACATTGCTGTCACTTAAACGAGAACCAAACCTACTGGTAGAAAGAGGTGATTTTAACTGAAATCTGAAGCCAAAGGAGGAAATGTGAAGTTGATTCTTAGAGCATTTATTTCCCCAAAGTTAGCTGAGGTTTGTTTTATACCTGTCATTTCTCTCTTGTGGATGAGGCAAAAAGAAGTTTTTTAAGTCTTCTTGCAGACATAGACTCATCAAGGTGGAATGGAGACTCTACGTGCATCCCCATCCCACAACAGTCTGATCATGGAACCAGGCACCTGCATTACTCAGGCTGGATTTAGAAGTAAAAGTGTCTCCCACCCACATTCCCACACCCTTCTTCTGGCTACAATTCTCCCTGAATCTTTGGGATTAACTTCTAAATGGCATCCAATGCGTTGAACAAAGTCTTTCTTACACCTTTGCTGTGATGTTTGCGTGTGGAGAGGCAGTCAGCCCACTGGCAAGATTTATTGTGACCTGGCACACTGCAGAACCTGGGTGCTGGGAAGAAGAGGCAATGCCTGACATCCTCCCTGCCCAGCCTCTGCCCCACCTCGGCATGTTTGGCAAAATCTTGGAAAGGTGAAAGGTCCAGGGGCAGGGTATTCAGCACAGAGTAAAATGTGCAGTTGAAAGCCTAGAAAAGAACAGGTCTGAAATGGGAAAGCCAGACCTAAACCCCGTTTAGTACTTCCTAATTATCCAGGAACAGTTGCGGCCACAAGCCTGCAATCGAAGTGCAGGAGCTATTGATGAGGGACAGGGCAGTCTGGGCAGGGGAGACTGAGCAGCACTCCTGGATGTGTTCTGTGAGTGCTGATGGATTTCAATCCTCCTTTTTGCTGCAGTGTGATTGGAGGGGCAACATGAGCTGGTCTGGCAGGATGGCAGGGATGGAGAGGATCAAGCAGTAAGAAACCAGTTTGCCCAAAACTGTAAAGAAAAGCAAAGACTGCAGATTTCTCATTTGCCTTCTCCCTCCCCATTTAAAAACGATTTTTTTACTCTTCCCTATATTCTTTCTTTTTAAATATATATTGAAATATAATCCCTAGCTCTTAGGCACTGCCAGAAAACCTGGCGGAAATACTGCACTCAGAGCCACAGCCATGAGCTGGAGGATGTGGAAAACTATCACTTTTTCCCCTGGCAAACCAAACACGCATCGGGAGAGCAACGTGCCAGCGAATGTCTCTGCTTTTTCTTTTTTTTTTCCCCAGAAAGCTCATTTTCTGTCAGGATTTCCGCTCTCGCTGGATGCTGTGTGTGTGGAAGGAGAGCTGGCCAGTCATTGAACCACGAGCCGCTGGAGCGAGATCCCAAGGCAGCTTTGCCCCGGAGGCCCGGGATATCTTCTCCTGGAGCTTGTTTAGGAGTGCCCTCTGCTGGGTTCCCAAAGGGGGCCAGGGCTGGCCGGGGGCTGTGGTACGAGGAAGCCACAGCAGGGACGGCTGTGTATGGGCTCGAGTGCCTTTGTGCCTCAGCATCATTATGCTTTTGGCAGGGCTGTTAATGGAGATGGCATTTGGCTCTTATCTCACCGCTCTTCAAAATGCACTAATACTTCCCCGCTTGGATTCAAGGCTAAGGGACGCATCTCCATGATATTTATATACATTTAGCCCCAGGTCCCTGCCACTCACAAAAGGATATGGAATGTAGAGTAGATTTATACCAAAAATGAAATGAACAAGGAGCAGAGGCCATTGGAGATAAGTAGGTATTAGAACTGTGTTTTCCATCTCGTGTTCCTAAATGAGGGTAGTGACACAAAGCGTTGACAGCAACAAATTGGCAACATCCAGCACTGCTGTGTTTTGATCTGTGCTTATGGGACTATGGGGACTGGTTTGTCCAAATAGTCTTTTAAATTTTGAAAGGGTCTGCCTCTATGGACAGCTGCTGTGATTTGCAGCACTTATCTCAGGGTACAGAGCTGCTATCTGCCATTGTTACCCAGAAGTATTTTGCTTTTTCTATTCCTCTTTTTTTTTTCTATTTTCCTTTTTTTTTAACATTTCCCTAAAACTGTCTTCAGTACCAAGCTGGTGTAGCAGCAGTGTGTGAAGGAAGATAAAGGCTTGGGTGGCAGCTTTGAGTTGGTCAGGGGGTGCTGAGGCTTCCCTTTGCTAAGGGTTTGCAGGAACAGATTGAGACTCAAAAATCATTCACTAAGGAAAATGTAGATATGCTTAAGCCTGAGTCAGAGTAGGATGGGCAACCACACATCCTCTTCCAGATCTTTGTTAGGAGGTGCAGGAATTTTTTATGGCAAAAGCTTTCATGTTCTGTCCAGAGCTCACTTTCATGAAGCATGTGGGAACTTAACAGGTTTGAAACAATTTTCCTTGAAACTGGCCATCCAGTTGAAACCTTACTGGGACAAGGAACAGGATGGGAACTCTGCAATCTTGTGGCTGTGAGTGTGTCATGTGCACTGGCATGTTGTACCTGCTGGTGGCAGGAATCTGAAACGTTCCTGGCATTTCCTGGTAGTTCTGTGTTAAATTCTCCCGTGAGAATTTTCATGAACTTCAGTTTACAGTAAAGACAACACAGCCTGGGTCCTCTTCTTCAGCCTGTTCTCCTTTCCCACAAATCAAACCTGTCTCCTGTTTCTTCTTCCCACCTCTGCACATGTCTTCACTGCTGTGACCCCGAAAGCCATAGGGAAAGGGATGATGAGAACTCTGACCTGGAGAACAGAGGAGGCCTGGGAAGGTGTGCAGGTGATGTCGTGGGTGTGTGATAAGATGGAAATAGGAAAGAGAAGGGAAGGAGAAAGGAGAGTGAAGGAATGTTAAAGAATTTAATGAAAACAATTGTTTGTGGAATTGGCATTTGACTGGAAGGATCAGGCAGCAAGGTCTGGAGAAGGAAGCTCTGACAGCTGAGCAGTTCTGTGAGTTCAGAGGCTGTGCTCTTTGCTTGTACAGAGGAAAACAAAAAGTCTGATTTCTGCCCAGATTTGATCACTGATCCCTTTTTCGGTTCTTGGCAAAGTACTTCAGCCTCTCCACAGCACCACTCCTTTATGTAAAATGAAGACAGTGCAGCTATATAGATAGGAATGAGAGCAGAGACTTTTCCAGACTGATGACAAATCATGGAACCATAAGGCTGGCAGAGACCCAGAGAGATTGTCTAGTCTGGCAGTCATCAATTTTTTTAATCAAAGGACTGCCCTGGAATTTATTTTTTTAATTTGTTCCATTGCACAGTGCCAGCACAATGGTTTGAATCTAAAAGTAACCAAAAATTTTATTTTATTCTTTAAATTGAAGAAAGACCCATATTGAGCAAAAGGTTTTTTTAAAAAAAAAAATTAAAGCCAGATCTACTTATACTTTAAAATAGACATAAGTCCCTTTGTTCTGATTAGTTTTATCCTGACATCACTTATTTTCATAGATGCTTATACACATTTTCTTTGCTAGTTAGCCCAGCTTTGTTGAAGTGTAGTGGAACCAATGCATGAACTGGAAGTGTCCCTCTCAGTGTAGCTGTCAAGCTGCAGAAGCCATACTGCAGTGGGGTTATTTAGAGGTCTTCCAGCAACACTGCCAACTCCATCCTAATTCCAAGCATTGCTCCCCTTATTAATCACCCAAAATATCATGATGCTTGCATCATTTTTTAATCCATTTATTTGGAAGGTTATAAAAGTTCTTATGTCTGACTAAACCTGTGGTGCAAGTACCAAATACCAATACCAAAAGTTATTGCTCTGTATTTGAATGCAAACTGTTACTGGGAGGAACTGTCAGAACAAAGCCCTGTTAAGTCAGGGTTATAATTATACAGGAAAATACCAATCAAAAATCCCACCTTTACCTAATCAACTCCTGTGTGCCTGAGCAGAGGATTGCATCCATCTACCTCCCTTTGCTCAATCTGTTGAAATGTGCAGAGTAACACCCCAGCACAGCTGCTCCACAGGCAGCAGAGCCCTAGTACAGTTCAGTAATGAGGATGCTTTGTGGTCATCTTCTTCACATTAACTGATTCATATCCTGTACATCCAGGAAGCACTGAGCATTTTATTAGGGCTGATGAATGTACTTTGACCGCTCAAACACAGTATATTCACAAATGCACATGGTACTGTGGTTTTAGTCTGCTCAAGAGAACAGAGAAAGGTAAAGGGGTAAATAGACATTATCTGTTGCACATAGTTTGTGCCACATAGATGCTGATAAAAGATCTGTCTTTAAAGCAAGAAATAACCACAGCTTTCTTTTGAATAGAAAAAGAGTGGATCCACCTTTGTGAAAATAAAAATTTCTGTGAATGTCAGATTGTCAAGTAAGCAAGTAGTTCATCGAGTTATCAAGTAGCTGACAGTGTTCAGGGTTCTAATTTATAGTTCTTACTTGGTAGTCTGGGAATGACCAAGAGAAGATTGAAAAAAGTGTCAAAAAAGCGAGTTACAGATTAAAAAAATAAACCTGAACTGTTAGTTCATTTTAATCCTGATCTTCCCTGATGTACCTCTGTCTTTCATAGCTGGAAGAGCCATACTTATTCCAAAACATGACTCCTAAGGATGTTCAGTTTATGACACAAAGGGGGAGTATTCTCTATAGATGCTTATATTACAAATGTTGAAAGATACTCCTTCTCTGGAAACACAGAACAGGAATCCTTGTGCTTTCAGCTTTGCAGGACTGGGTTTTATTGACCACTGGGATGCTGCAGTACCTGGAATAACCCCAGTGATTCAAGTTTACTGTAGCAAAAAGGAACAACAAGTGACAGAAAAGTTCCTATAATTCATAAAATGTCATAGACATTATAGAAACTGAGAGAAGTTACTGACACTGTGCCCCACATGTTTGTATATACTCTGTCCGCACATTTCCCCCATGTTCCCCCATGAACACAGTGGATTTCACATCCTCTCTGTGGACACCACTCATTCCTTCACCTGGGCTTATTCCCATGTAAAGCATAAGGTCCAGAACCCTGAACAAGGTAATGGGTTGTGAATTGTCTCTCATTTTTATGCTGTACATAAAAATTGGGGTGAATTTTCCTCTCCACAGGCCAACTGCTGGGAAGGAGTGACAGCTGGACAGAGAATCTTGAGTTAGTGGGAAGCTGAGTGATCCTTATGTCCTACATGCCAAAATTCTGAACCTCATCAGGTTACACAGAAAAATTACTTTCTAAATATACTTTTGTGATTAGTGTGTTTTTCTCCTTGAAATGCACACTTGATCTCCCC
>VYZS01055608.1:207611-223325 GCA_013400695.1 Neodrepanis coruscans
CCTTTGTGAAAATAAAAATTTCTGTGAATGTCAGATTGTCAAGTAAGCAAGTAGTTCATCGAGTTATCAAGTAGCTGACAGTGTTCAGGGTTCTAATTTATAGTTCTTACTTGGTAGTCTGGGAATGACCAAGAGAAGATTGAAAAAAGTGTCAAAAAAGCGAGTTACAGATTAAAAAAATAAACCTGAACTGTTAGTTCATTTTAATCCTGATCTTCCCTGATGTACCTCTGTCTTTCATAGCTGGAAGAGCCATACTTATTCCAAAACATGACTCCTAAGGATGTTCAGTTTATGACACAAAGGGGGAGTATTCTCTATAGATGCTTATATTACAAATGTTGAAAGATACTCCTTCTCTGGAAACACAGAACAGGAATCCTTGTGCTTTCAGCTTTGCAGGACTGGGTTTTATTGACCACTGGGATGCTGCAGTACCTGGAATAACCCCAGTGATTCAAGTTTGCTGTAGCAAAAAGGAACAACAAGTGACAGAAAAGTTCCTATAATTCATAAAATGTCATAGACATTATAGAAACTGAGAGAAGTTACTGACACTGTGCCCCACATGTTTGTATATACTCTGTCCGCACATTTCCCCCATGTTCCCCCATGAACACAGTGGATTTCACATCCTCTCTGTGGACACCACTCATTCCTTCACCTGGGCTTATTCCCATGTAAAGCATAAGGTCCAGAACCCTGAACAAGGTAATGGGTTGTGAATTGTCTCTCATTTTTATGCTGTACATAAAAATTGGGGTGAATTTTCCTCTCCACAGGCCAACTGCTGGGAAGGAGTGACAGCTGGACAGAGAATCTTGAGTTAGTGGGAAGCTGAGTGATCCTTATGTCCTACATGCCAAAATTCTGAACCTCATCAGGTTACACAGAAAAATTACTTTCTAAATATACTTTTGTGATTAGTGTGTTTTTCTCCTTGAAATGCACACTTGATCTCCCCACCCTCCCCTCTAATTGTATATCACAGAGAGGAAAGCAATAATGTTTTGCCCATACAAACCAGCAACCAATTCCTTCTTGAAAGCTTCAATTAAGGATGAAGTAGCCTAAAGTGCTTCTTAAATCCACTGCCCTAGCTCAAAAAAATATTTACACCAAGATTCACGGATATAATTTATCTGAGAAGAAAGTATTAAAAACCTAAACACATCAAATGTGCATGTAAGCCAAGCCTTCCTTTGTGTGCTCCCAGAGGGTTTATCCCCCCCAACACGTGCACACAGCACAGCCCCCCCCTCCATAAGAGATCCATTTTATAGATTCAAGGACAGCTCTCTCCAAGAGAAGAAGGGACGTTGCCAAGATACCAGATGCGCTTCCATTCAAGACCACTCATAGGAGCAATTCAAGATGAAATCAAATTAGATGTGTTGGTTATACATAGCACAGCCTGCTTGGGATACTAAATGACAGAGTTTGCCAATAATTAAGTGAAATCTCAGAGATGATGAGTCCCCAGAGCTCTCTAGGTTATGTCGGTCTAATTCTAAGTGTCATCATTATAGCAGCAGAGCAAAATACTCTGCATAGGCCACAGAGCTGGAATTTTTACTGTGGATATTAGCTTTTCATAGCCAGTGCTACGGGGCAGTACTGAGCTTCATTACATGTCTTCTGCTGTTACACTTCCTTAACCTTTCCCTAATATAAAGCTCCTGAAACCTGACTCCTCTTTAATAATTGATAGTTAGCACTTACTATCCATAGTAGTATTCATATTCAAAGCAGTTTACAAAGAGCTCATTAATCTCTCTGGACCCCCTCCCCTTGAGGTGTTCAGTACAATTACCCTAATTTTGCAAAAAAGGAAACTGAGTCACAAAGGTTGTGCCTTAGCCTGGGGCTGGAGGATAGCTCAGGTGCTTCCTTATGGGAATGCTTGCTGAACTTCTGATGGTAGAAAGCAGGTTTTTCTCAAATTTGATGTGAGGATGGAGGTGAAGGAGGCTGCCTCCAGCACTGTGGAACCTCTGCCCAGAGCTACTGACCATTCCCCATGCCTGCAGGCAGTGAGGAGCCTGAGCATCCTGCATGAGCCCCTCTGTGGGTCTACCTGGGTGGATCCTGCATTGGGAGGAGGCTGAAAGCACTCTGGACAAGTGAAAAAGGTGCCACCTCTGAGTATATTATCCTGCAACTTGAGCTCCCTCGGCAGCCAAGACTGGCAACCATTAGGAAGGACCCACTTAGCTGCTCCTATCTTTGCCTAAGCCCATCCTTACAGTCAGCGTGAGCAGGTCTGCTTAGACACCACAGTCAACCCACTTTGCACAACGATTCAGAGCATGAGACAGGGCAGGATCAGACCCAAGTGTTTCCAAAATATGCTCTCAAGGACACCACCCTCCAAAGCCCTCGCACAGCAGAACTGAGCTCTGACAGAATCAGTTTACCAGGAGTTCTAGTGTCTTAATGGTGCCCCTTTCATTGTTACCCCTTGCCCTGCTCCTGGAAAACTGAACATCACAGCCATGCTCAGAAGAGGAATGACTGTTTCCAGCTTTGCAAGCATTCACTTCTGATTGCTTGGAGTTGAAATCATATTATGCTGAACTTGTGATTCTGGGAGGTCACTGGCTGAAGAGAAACCCTCCTGAAGAAAAGGAGCTGACTTAAAAAGAAATAACCTATATATTAAAAATAAAGAAGTCAATGGAGGACATATATAAAGAAGTCGGTCTGAAGGTAAGACTTTCAGGAAGGGTTTGCTTCAAATTTAACACTTGTTATGTACAAAGGAAGGGAAAAGTCTTGGGGACCATGGCATCAACATTGTTATAGTCACCAGCAGCTCACAGGAAGGCAATTTCTGGGCTTTGCTGGCCCCTGACTATACTAATAAAGGTGACAGGGGTAGGACCAAATCCCGATTCCCCAGTGCTGTGGTACCTCCATAAGCCCCATTTGGCCCTGTTTCCAGACACTTCCCCACTCTCTCTGCTTCCTGCAGCCCTGGCCACCCTCCCCTGGCTCCTCACTGTTCCATGAGGTCTTCAGAGCTCAGCCTGTTCCTGACAGAGCAGACAATGCAAGGGGACCTGGGTTCATTCACAGTGGAAAACAGCATCCTCAAGACAATGAGGAGGAAGTTATAAAATTTATAGAAGGTTCTGATAAAAATCTTGGATAGATATGTTCATATTGCTAAAAGATTCAGGCCCAAGAGGCTTTTAATTAAAGACTGGGGCACTCAGAGCTATCTTACCAAAGAGGTAATAAAATTATTGACTAAATCTCTAACAAAGGCAAGTGAAGCAAGGAGTTTAAATGTTTCCAGAGACTGTTCTCCAAGTGAAGGTTATAGTGAGAGAGTCAGCAGTGCAATTAAACCAAATGAGGTCAAGTATGTTGGGCCTTATGGCCTCTGCCTGCTCCTCAGATTTCTTTTGTTCTTATAATTCAATTATAAAGACCCCCCCTCAAGAACCATTTAACTGTCTCATAAACCAGTTTGTAAACTTTTTTATTTTTCTGTAAATTGTCTCCTCAAAGTGGCTTTCAGCGTTTCAGGCAGCATGGGGCATTCAGGGGCTTCACTGTGCCTTTTGTTCTCATTTGTGCATCACATGTCCATGGGTGTTCATACAGGCCAGGGCTCTCCCAAAGCATCCTCAACATATTTAAAACATCCATGCCTGGAGGTGGCAGCAGATAAAAACTGTGTGATGGACAGCTGGAACAACTGTGATCATTCTATCTCCTTGTCTCTTGCTCCATCCCCTTCCCCACCAACTTTTCTTTATCCTATTTCTATGTGAGTCAGAAAGAGGAGAACTTGTGTGTGTGTCTAATTTCCTGCCCACTAGGTTGTGTATCCAAACTCTTAACATCATTAATTCTGGGTGACCATAAATGAGCAGAGAAGTCTGCTGGCCTGTGCAGATCCATTCACATAGACTTAAACACTTTTAAGGTATAGGGACTTTTTTTCTATTTACTGGATTTTTTTGTTATTCTTATTTTTGGGTAGATACATAATTGTATAACAGGGTTAGGTGGAAGTTGGGGAGCTTCCAAATGCAAACATTTGCAGACTGCAGTACTGCTGTTGACAGTGTCCACTGACCATGAAGGAAGCTCCTATAATCTGGAGATCTTGTAGGATTATATCTCACACTGCAATTTTTTTCTGTTTAAAGAGGCAAAACCTAATTATTTATTACATTCAAGAAAGAAAGCATTTGAAGAATGAAAACATTCCTGATTCACCTATGGAAAGAGGATAGGAGTCCAGAAGTGACGACAAATTTTCCTGAGCAATATAGGCACAAAGCTTCTGTTCTAATCATGGCTTTAGAGGCTTACATGACTCAAGGATCTTAGGTTCCTGTCTGCACCATGAGGGGCTTTTATGCCTTCGTAAATCAAGCCCAGGATGACTGTCTTTAAATGAGCCACAAGTGAGAACCAAAACCTCACACCTAGAAATGTTCCCTTGTAAAAATTCAGGTCCAAAAGTGGCAGCATCCTGTCTGTCCTGTGAATGACAGATCTCTGCTTGGAGATGAATCAAATGATAGAAGTGACTGTTGTAGCAGGAAGAGAAATATTTATTCCTCCTCTCTGTTTTTATTTAATCACAGCTAAGACAGTTTAGTTGAGACATTGGAAGTAAGACTGACAGCTCTGCTTTCTCAGGAAGGTCCCACAGAGATTGTGTGATCTGTTCCCCCACTGTGTCTCAGCAGGAGCTGGGCAGCTCAATGGTCTGAAATCTGTCAGATTCTGCTCCACAGGTCCTCACAGATTTGCCAGCCTCTGCTCCCAAAGCTGTACAAGAGTGGGGTTTAATGGGGTGACTCCTCATCTCCTGGAGAGAGGAATACTTGCCCTGTTAGCAGCAAGATTGAAATGACCACTGGTGTTAGAGATGAACTCAGAACTCACTCTGTGACTGATCTCTTTTACAAGGTTCACATCTTCTTTCTCAGTTCATTAAAATCTTGTGCCTCCTTCCCCCAAGGAAAGAAATGTCAATACATGAAAGAGGAAGATAAGCTAATGCTACATCCAGGTTTCAGAGCTGGAGATTTTGGAACTGCTGAGATAAGATCCCTGTGTCAGTGCCAACTCAGCCACATTGCACACAGACAGTACAGCAGCCTCATTTCACGGTCACATGCACAAATTAATGTAATTTCCTTTATTAAAATATATCCCAAAGTATTTCCTGTTGCTAACCTGTCACATTCTAGATGTGGTTGATGACTGTACTTTTGAGGCATCTGTAAAGTGATCGTGTAGCACAATGCCCAGGACAACTGTTCCCTTCAGTCATGGGACATAGATTTACTTGAGTTTGAAGTAGCTGCAAGCCCAGTGGCACTTCCTGGATGGCAAAGGAGATTTTAGCTGAGAAAGTATTTCTATTACTGTAAAAAATTAATGCAAAATGTCAAATATTTCACACACAAGCCGATACTGGCGAAGCGCCAGAAATATTCTGGTTTCGCTTGGGGTGTGAATATAGTTGATCATCTGTAATTCAAAAGCTTTTATTTCAAAGGAAAGAGACAGTGTGTTGCAATAGACTTTGCAGTGATAAATATCAACTGTGCCACTTCTCTCCCAAAAGGGATTTCCCACAGTTCTATAGTAATACACAGTTCAAAAGGCTATACTGAGATTTATAGAGCTATACATTCAAAAAATGGTATCTGAGGCACTTTGCTCAGCTAAAGTAGATTTGACTTGCAGTCTTCATGTTTCTGTGTGACTCAGGAAGCAGCCATAGGTCCACAGTGCCAGCAGACCCCAGTGATTAGTGAACATGTGGCAGTTGGGTCACTCAAATTTGTACAGGTAATTAATCCAGAGAGTCCTCAGTTGTGTGACTAGATATTGTGGAAGCTTTCAAATGCACTTGGCCAGGAGATCTGGTCAGATTGTAGCAAAAGGACAGAAATTTATTTAAATTAACAGTGTTAGAGCAGCTGACAGCAGTAAATTTTGCCCTCTCTGTGCATTTATTATTATTATGAACTGCTCTTACATTGTCCAAAGAGCATCTCTCCTCCTTCTCTTCTCTTCTTTCTCTCTCNCTCTTCTCTTCTCTTCTCCTCTCTTTCTCTTCTCCATGTAAAGCCTTGCCCACATTGTAACCCAATTGCACAGCAGTAGCTTTTACTTGTGAATGTCCAAGGAAAGCCCCCAATGCTTTCTCTGAAGACAGTAGGAAAAATTCCACTGATTTTATTGGGGTTTTTGCTGGGCTGTTAATGAAGTGAATTTATGCTTAAAGACTCATTCTGTAATAGTCTTAACAAGTGTGTTACTGCTAAAGCCTCTGGATGAAGCACCATCTCTGAGCCATGTCCTGAAAGCCATTGCCTAGTTCACTCTTATTCAGAGATCAGTGGAAGTTTTGACCAAGTCAGAACTGAGCAAGGACTGATGGAGTTGTTCTAACCTAATGTACTTGCTGTGTATTTGAGAATGCAAATCTCTAATTTTCTTGCAGACTGAAAACAAAACAAAACAAAACAAATTTAAAAAAAAAAGAAAAATTAAAAAAGGGGGGTTTACAACTTTAAAAACATACGGGAATTTTAAAAATACTACATTTAAATCCATTAGCGACCTGACAGTTATTCTTGCTCCTGCACAGTTTAAATCTTCGGTAATGTGGGTTTCTCCTATCAGCAACGACTATTTATGATATTGCTTTTTACAGCATTCTGCAAAATGGAGAAAATTACAAAGAAAACCGACTTTATAGACTTGTCTGAATTCTCAGCTTCATATAAAGAATATTAATTGAACCATTAGTGTTCTGCGTATCTTCCATTGTTTAAAGATTTACTCCTACAGATAAATGCAAGATCTGTCCACACCATTTACAGACTTCCCATCCAATTTTAACTGTGTGCCCTGAAGGACCTCGAGGTGCAGGAATTTGGGAGCCATGTGAAAATGTTAGATTTGTTAAATGGATTGGAAGTACTGGCAGCAAGTTTCAATAGCAAATGTGTGAATTCAAGCATCTATATACAAAAGCACCTAGATTTTCAGTCTGTAGATTTTCAGACATTAGAACAACACATGTGGAAGAGCAGCAGAAGTTTTGTTACTGAAGAACTTCCCAAGAATTTCATACATAAAAGACAAGACATAAAACAGAACTGCATAACATCTGACCCACGAGCTTATGTTGCCTGCCAGGAACTTTCTTTGACCCATCCTAATGCTCTAGTAAAGAGCCCTCTCTGGACTCCCTCCTCACCACAGCCCACAGCTGGAATGGCACCGAGCCTGCTCGGCGCTGGGACACATGGAGATCTGATAACTCTCAGACATTTAATTAGCTTAAAATCAAGAATGATTTTCCCTCTTGGTTAGTAGCTGCCTGGCATGAGAAGTTGTCATCGATCACAGGCTGAATGTGTCTGCAAAAAGCACATATGGAAACAGGGGGAGGCTGCTCTGCTCAGTTTAGCACTTGCGAGACTCGAGCCAGATTGCTGGATCTAGATCTGGACTCTGCAGTTTGAAAAGAGCAAAAGTGGGGACAGAGATGGGGGAGAAGACAAAGAGAGGGAAAGCTAAAGTGTTAAACGATTGAGAAAATGTGACCTGGGAGGGAAGGTTGAAAGAAGTGTCTTCATTAATTTAGGAAAGTAATGAGGGAAACTGCAATTCCCCAAAAATGTAAATGGTGTCTTTATTTTAGGTTTTAAAATGTCATTCATCATCCTTAGGTGCACTAACACAGGATGGGAGATAGGTGGCTAATTTACAGCAAGAGGTGTTAGATTAAATAGTGGGGATTCATTCCTGAGTGTGTGGATATTTGCAGAGGATAAACACTATCTCCTATTTCCATATATATGTCTTTGCCTCCTGAAGCTGGTGAGGCCTTGGTTGTTTATTAATGGGCTTCCCCAAAGTGGCCTCAGCCTGCATGGACTACCCCAAATTAACTAGAAATGAGTTACCCAAATATCCCAAACTGATCTAGAATAAGAACAATTGGCATCAGACACACCAGATAAAAATGCCAGTCATAGTTTCAAAATTAAAAATACTTTGGCAATTCAGAGGTTCTGAAAGTAGGTGTCATCCACCACACATCTTTATGTAAGTGTTTTATCAAAGGAAATAACCAATTGTGGTGGGGGAAGGGCAGGTTGAAGTTGTTTCATAACCACTAAAGTATTCCTGTAAAGAGATGTAGGGCAGAATGTGTAAGTCAGCACAGCAAGAAAAAATTCTAAAATGTGCAAATTCCAGTAAGTTGGTTTCAGTTTTCATCTTTCTTTATTTTTGGATGCTGCTATCTTTCTTCCACTTAAAATGGCATCCAGCAAAGTTCCCTTTATTTTGGGGGGTTTTGAAAAGTCTGGTGGTGCTCCAGCATCCTGTTTTCTAACATTATAAATTAAGCCTGCCATGAAAACTCCAATGAGTCAGTCGGTGTTTGAAACTGTGCTTAGAAAAAGACATTTTAGAGACACGTGTCACCCTCAAACCCACAGTGAGCAATGCTTTGTCTGCAGTTAGCAGAAAAAATGAGATAATCTGATCATTTTATGAGAATGTCAGTGTTATGTCATTCCACCTCTCACATATCTATAGGCTTGGCTGATCTATTCTGATTATGCACTATCAGAATCACAAAGATACTCTGTTTACGACACAAGTGTGACACCACTTGAAAGCACACACACTGATGTTGGGGATAATGCAAGAAATGGTTACTGCCTTGAAATTGAGCTTATTCCCACTCCTCAGCAGCAAATATTGTGAAAGTACTTTCAAAAATTCTATCAAACAGCTCTACTTCCAGAGTGACTCCGTACATTTGAAATTGGTAATTAAATTAAAAATGAAATTTCTTATGAAATTTACTTTACAAAAGAAGTTTGGCATTTTTGTTCAGAGATATCTTTATTAAAAGCCATTCAGACAATACCAAGAACATAACATTACAGGATAATTCATATTGGGCACAGATGAGAAATGTGCTGGAATTAAAATCCATTTGCCACTGTTCCAGGCACTTAGGATGAATCCCCCTCTGACTGAACTTGCAAGTAACTGGCCCCTGCATTTCAATGAGATAATAATTTGATCCATGAGATTGCTTCTGTCTCTTTCTTTGATATTACTGTAATTGCCTCTTCCTCTTTAATACAGAACAACTGAGATAGAAAGGAAAAGCCACATATGTTTTTATAAAAAAAGGGCAATACATAATATTAAAAAAAATGTTTCATCAAAGATGCGACCATTTAAAATGCAAAACAGATACTACAGAGGTGACAAATTCAAGTTCTTAGTGTTTTTATTTAAGATCTTTCAAGTATTCATTTGCCAGGAATACTTGTTTAATTTTTTTAATGTATTCAGTTAGTCATATTCAGTTCTCTTTCATGTCCACTTCTCATGAATCACTTGACAGATGGACTTCTACAAGCACATCCCTTTGGGGAAAGTAAATTTTAAGTCATAGTAAGAACATAAGACATGCCATACTGGATCAGAGCAAAGGTCTTTCTAGTCCATACCCCAAACCTGTCAGTAGCCAAGAGCAGTATATTAGATTTTAACAGTAATAACTTTGATCTTTCAGTGAGTATTAAGTTGGTGACTAAGCAGAAAATGAAAGGAAATCCCAAGTGCAGAGCATTCCAAAACTCGGGAGGAAAAGCAAGTGAGGCCATTTCTCCCTGTGCCTGAAAGGTCTTTTCTCACAAGAAACAGGCAGAGCACAGGTGTTGCTGGGACTCAGAGCGTTGTGTCCAAATGGCACTGATTCCTTCTCTTCTCCCACCCAGGGAGAAAAACAGCTTCAGGGAACTATGGCCAGAGTTCTGTTGCAAAATGGAAGTGTGTCATCTCTAGCACAGGAATGAAACATGGAGAGAAAAGAAATGCCTGGGGGAGGGGAGGATGCAGAGTAGACACCAGGACATCAGAGCAGGGGCAGTTTGATGCTGTAACAGGGTTTAGCAGTTCTACTAAAAGGGTTCATTTTAGGAACTTGGGCTTGCACACAGGACATTGACAATGTCTAAGACCTGTTCTCTTATTTCCACAGTCAGAGCTCCATTTGTTCCAGTGAGATTGTAGTTAAAAGTTCTCAGGATTTAGTTCATCTTTAATTGCTGCTGTCTCAATCAAATTGCATCTGTGATAACAACAACCCTTCTGGAGCCCCAACAGGAACTTGCACATACTGTGAGTAAATGAAATAATTGTGTGAATTATAAAGTTTATATCTACTGGTTAGTGCATTAAAAACTACATTCAGAGCACATACATCTTGTACCCTTCCTACTTTAGGAAATCTTATAAAAGAGGTGTTTAGCCTGCCAAATATCTGCAAGGATCACTGATAATTTGTTGATCAGCATTAGGTTCATTAAATCTATGCACTTCATTATCTGATTAATTCAGAGGCAGGTTTGTAATCAGTGATGAAATGTTTAAGATTCTACAGCTCTGGCCTCCACAACCTCCTGCAGCTCATTAGAAAAGCTAATCAGATTGAATTTTCCACCATGCTGTTTATTGTAACCCTAATGGAAGACAATCACTTTAAAATTACACACTTAGCAGGTAATTTCTAAAAGCCATAAGAGCTCTGTTCTCCCTGGGCTCTTTGTCTTTCTTTACTAGGGTAAGTTAAGCAATGCAGAAATCTGTTAGAATTTGGAGAGCTATTCTGCAATATCAAATACAATGTAAAAGCTGCTGAAAAAATACGTTTGTCTTTACATATTTCATGTCACCTGGGAGCCCTTTCAGAAACTGCCAGTAATATGTAATGATGAGTTTGTTTAAAAACTTAGATAGATTTTCTACTTTGTCACTTATTTGCAGCATTAAGAACTTCCTTCATATCCTCTTATTCAGAAATAAATAGCATTAGTAAAAACATAGAACAACTTTTTCATCTTGGGATTTCACAGATCAGTTATAAACACTGTTGTGCTGGAGCTTTTTGAATTAAGTTACTGGTATGACCTGAAAGAAAATGATGACAACATTTAGTGATGAAGAACCAGAAATTAGGGTGAATTAAAATATAGAGTACTCTTACATTTTTAATAATAGAATTTCTGTAAATTGTGAGAAGTGCCAACAAAACTTGACAGCGACTTCTTGCATCAGCAATATTCCTGCCACTGCTCTGTTTTTCTAAAGAGAAACTGAATTGGGAAATGCAGCAAGGACAGTAAATACCTGAGTGAGAAACTCTGTTACTCCACCTGTTATGGAAAAGGTCCTTTCAGTAAAGCAAATGTCATATTGCCCCCCATTTTCTTCCCTCCTGAATACACCAAGCTCATCTTCAGGACCCTTGTTAGCTCATGATCACTCAGCTATTCCTGTATCTGTTAGATCCAAAAATTCTACATGTACAACCACAGAAAGAGCCTTTGACAGTTCCCTCAGCCTTTCCTACATCATTTGAGTGCATAGTCTTTACCAAAGTTTACTGTGGTGAAAGATCATGTCTGAACACCATTTTTTCAGGTAGGGCTGTGAGATATAAACTTTTTCAGTCACAGCAAAATATATTCATAGTAGCAGGGGGAAGTATCAAGGTATTTTAAGGATTGGGAATTCTCTCAAGTTTATATACTGCAAGAAGAGCTGTACTTTGCTTTTAAGTGACTGGAGTCCTGTAACCTGGTCCCTTTCATTATATTGAAGCTTGAATATTTCTTTGTAACATTAGAGGCATTAATACATAAACAAATAAAAAGAAACCTCCAAAATAGAACCATTGAAGGACTGTATCGTTTCTGTACCAAAGTGTTCCTAAATAGACTTGTCAGAGGAATTAGTGTTGAAAAGTCAAATTTGGCTCTAAATTGAGATTTAAATAAGCTTTTCCAAACTGGAGGCAGATAGAAAGATATGCATAAACTAGAAAAGAAAGAAAAAACATTTCTCCTCTAATGTAGTTTAACACATGATGAAGAGCAAGTGTTTTGCTAATAGTTCTTTTTAAAATTCCCTCTGAAGGCGATGCAGGGGCTGTAGAGGAGAGAAGAGAACCTGGGGGGGGCGATCAGAGGCGGGGTGTTCGTTTCCCGGGCTCTGCTGCCATCTAATGGTATCAGTCCCTGGAAACCGCTCCCTACGTGGGCAGCACTGCTCTGGGAGCAAGAGTTCCTTTTTTCCGCTTTTTTCCGATAGTCAAGGGCTTAGGGAATCCCTCTGAGACATCCAGCAGGAAATACAAAAAGCAGTTTTATGCCAGTAGCAAGCTGAAGTTTCCTGTATTCTGCCCCTCCCTGTAAAACCAGCTATGTCTCACAAATTGAGAAGATTTAAAAAGCATATTCTAGATTCCTGATGGGTCTTTAAGTACTTGTACAGGCAGGACAAAAGTCAGGCAGTGTCAAGGTGCACAATGTCATCGGCCCACAGCTGTCCCCACATCTGGAAGGGACAGATTGGCTTTTCCACACAAGTCGGTAGAACCCACAGTGCACCTGTCACCTCACATCTGCAAAATACCCTTCTCATCAGAGATTCGTTTATCAGTTAACCGTGGGACTGTGTGAGGTTTCTTCAACTATTGGTTGAACCAAAGCATCTCTTCCAAGATACTAAACTCTCAGATAAACCACCAGGGCACTTCCAGTGTTGGAGATGCAACTTCTGCCTGTCTTTGTCTCCTGACAAAGCAATTTGTATTCCTTTGAAAGATCCCCTGGCTTTGACTGACCGAGTTATCAGCTGATAAGCAAAACATCCACTGATGGAACGGACTCCACTTGAACATCAAGTGGAGCATGAAGTAACAAATCCCATCGTTACTGAATTTCGCTCCTGCTTCTATTGGTTAATGTGTCATTTAACGCCTCCAGGTCACACTTTCACTTTTGCCCCTTGCTGAGGGTTGGGTTGCAAGCCTTGGAACACAAACCAATAGACCTCTGCCTTTGCCTCATCACAGTCTCTTTCATTAAGGCACTCAGTTTGTAAATTATTACTGCTTGGCATCCAAGTGATCTCTGTTGAAATAAGTTGATGCTCCTAAGTTTTAAATATTTTGGAGTTATTTGGAAGTCTTTTCCTACTAGAATGGCATGCTGCTTCTTATTTGAATTTCCTTTTTCTTTTACATTTTTGAACTAGAATTTGGTAAGTCTGGTATTCTAAAATCCAAGTCTTCAATCATTACTTGAGTCTCTGAGCTGACTCTCACATTCTGGCTATAAAAAACACATTTAATTTCTACACAGCCAGCACAAGTGGAGGCTCCAAGCCAACAACAATATTTCTTGCAAATTGTTTGATTAGAGTGAGATTTCTTGGATAAGGTACTGGTGCATAATTAAGAGGAACCTCTGTATCTTCTGTCTATCAGCCAACAAAATGACAGATTCCTTTGTCAGGATCATCCCTTTTCCCTCAATTGCTCATACTTCTGCTGCAAAAAATCTCACTTTGTGATCTGCATTCTGTAAGAGCTCACTTGGCTCTGGAGGCTTGTTTGTCATTGTGTCATCCTTTGAAACTTCTGTCACATAGGAGGGGACCTGTTCTCTTCTGCCATCTGTGAGTTCTCCCTTTCAAATAACCCGTCCTCGTCCATGTCTCAAGAGCTCTCAGCCACCTCTCCAGAGCAGAGAAAGCTCTGCTCCAGGGTGCTCCTTCAAAAGGGTCATAGCTATGTTGAGCTGAGAGTACTCTAAATTTGCAGCTTCTTGTCTGCAGGCTGGGACATGAAGGAACATTTGTTCCTGTGGCCATTTAGTGGCCTCAGCTGAAAGAGACCAATACCTAATTGCCTTGAAAGTAGTCTTGTGTAATTATCTGGATCTTTCTTCCAATTGCTGGGTAGTAGAAGCAGGTTAGTGTCCTTGTCCTTGGGCTGCTTTGTCTCCTGCCACACTTCCAGAGAGCTTCCTTCCCTCAGAGGCAGTTCTTATTTTGAAGGATCTCTCCAGGCCCTTTAGGGCACTCTAGGGCTGACTGTCCCTGACTGTTCCTGCTGCCAGGCAGCTCATCCTGCCTGCACATATCCCCATGTAGTGCTGGGGAGGGCATGGATATGGAATCTTCATGAACCTGGATATTATATTTAGCACAGTTCTGGTGAACTCCTGGATTTCTGTTTGGATCCACAGCACTGCACTGCTGGTTACATTTCTTACTGGACTGAACAATTTATCTGTTAAGTTGGTCTGGTGTTTGCTGCTGTCTCCTGAATTATAGCTTAGTAGGGCTTCCTAAACCCCCACATCAGGACAAGGGAGCAGCTCCCCAGGCACTGGGAGCTGCCTGTGCTCAGCATTCAGAGAAGGCCCCAAGACACCTGCTGTAACATGCAATAAAATAGTCTTCCAAGAAAAGGCACACATTTAGCAGCTGTCCTATCTCCTGGGTTATTCTAAGAGGGATGCACCACTGGCTTCTCAGTTTTTTTCAGTGAGGAATGGTCTTTTTCAATGTGATATTCAGAGTTTCTGACACTGAGAGACCCTGTCTCTGGTTTAGGCTGATAGAAGTTAATGCAGCATGAATAGAAAGCTCACATGCTTGAAGTGTAAAGTTCATAACAGCATCGTTGTAATACTTTGTACATTCCCCTCTCCATCCCTAGACAAGCTTTTAGAAACAAAGTATTTAGTATGTGTTTAATTTTTTATAAATAGTTAAGAAATATTACATTTGAGGGGGAAAGGGTCTGTATAAGACAGAATCACATGAATAATGCTCATGACATACAAAATACAGGAGGAACACAATGAGTTTATAATTCTATAGCAGATACTTACCAGACAGAACAAATGTCAGATGACAATCCTCATACATAATTTATTGCTTTAAAATGTTTGTCACTAGAGATCTAAGAGACTGAAGTCCTAACTGGACACTGAAAGCATCCAGGATATAGGCAGCAGGAATGTGAAATGTGCCCAGTTCTGTGCAGACTTCTCAAACACTCTGCTGTAACACAGGATTTCAATATTAAGTGCCAATTTATGAGGACAAGCTACACTCAACACTGATTTCTTAAGAACTGGCTGGGCTATTGTTAGTTATAGTGTGGGAGGTGTTTTTGTCTTGTTAAAGGAAATGCAGATTATCTTGTTATCCCAGCTACTTCTGACACTCTCTTACAAGCTATAAACTCAAGGATTAAAACTACAGATAGTAATTTCAGAGTTCCCTGTGGTGCTTCCAGTACTGTCTCTGCTGTCTGGTTGCTCTGTGTCTCAGTGCAGGTATACATGAGGACCTGAAGAACTGTCTTTTGGGGAATAAGTGTTTAAAGAATGCACAGAGACATACAATAGTCTTGGAAAATTATGCAGTTCAAATAAAGATGAGCCGAAGATATGAATAGAATTTTGGCAAATAAAGAAATCAAGATAGTATTTGAAGCAGCTTGTTTTTCATATTTGTAGACATCTGGAAAATCAGATGTAAGAGCTGTTCTTCCAAGTTACCATGGTACCAGATTTAGGTATTTGTACATTTCACAATCATAGGATCTGAACCAGTTCTTTTGTCAGATGTCAGCATTTTTACATCTTCACCACCAGCATCCCACTTCAGCAGCACATCGAGAATCCTCAGAGAGTCTCTGCAGCTTCTGTTTTCACACAACATGTGCCTGCCTGGTGCGTGTGTAACCACCCAGTCAGCACACAGGCCCCCTTTGCACCTTCTGCTGCTTCACCAGGAGGGTCCTGCCTCTTTCAGAGGTCTGACTCCATT
>VYZS01055612.1:2074-39259 GCA_013400695.1 Neodrepanis coruscans
ATTTTTTTTGCCAGCAGATTCGCAAAAGGCTCTGGAATAGAAATTGCATCTTAATGCCACAAAATTTGCAAGTAATTTTCCTGGAGGAAATTTTTTAGGAGGAAATACTAAGAAAGCAGAGAACTTGCTGGTGTGTTCTAAGTTAGGGGAGCCTGAAGTGTCAGAATTTTTAATACATGAGTTTCCTGATACCCCATGCTTGTAAGTCTTAATCTCTTTCAAATGTAAGTACTTCCATTTTATATGTTAAGGACTTAACCTTATGGAGATAAAATTTCTCTTTTTGGACATAAAAATCATTAAATAGCATGGGTGTGGTACTTGCCCCAAGATTACATGAAGTAGGCAGCAACAATCTAAAGGTAAATCAGTGTATCTTCATAACTCTAACTAGAAATTAATCTGAAGGATAGGTTTTAATTCTGAATTTAGCTGCCATTCCTCTGTAGGCAAAAACCAGTCCTAATTTCCTAATTAAATGTATTTATAAACATTTTTTATCCATTTATTCCAGTCTATTTTTTGCATTTTGTCCACATTAATTATCTTTTCTCTGGCGTTTATCCTTCTAATGTAGAGACTCATTCACTCTTCACTTTCAATTTGCTAAGACAAACAGGCCAAAAGCTTATAGCGTTCTCTAGTAGCACTTGTTTCTCTAGCCTCCAAATCATCAGATTCCTTCCAGTTTGAGTTCATATTTGTTGAAAAGAAAGATGTCCACCTAGGTGGGTTCTCAGTGATATCTGGTAAAATAGNTGTGCAATTGTCATTGTCCCACCCTTCTGGTAATCCAGGAGTGCCTTTTCTTGCTGTCATTAAACTCAAAATGAATGTTAGATTCCTCCTTCAAGATTTTATCCTCTGGCTACAGATTGTTCTGTCTGCTACATTACTATATTTCTATTCCTCTTCCCTCTTTGAGTCCATCCACTATTTAGTTCCACCATAGCTCCATTGTTTCAAATGGAGACGGTTTTGTGGGTTCTTCCCATTCTGTTAGTTATTTTGGAGAAGGAATATGGTACATATTTACAGGATGTCTCTGATTTTGGACCCATAAAACACCTTGATATCTGTATGGTTGGCATAACTGCTCCTCTAGAGGATTATCTAGTCTTCATCCTAGTATGGTCCATGGACATCATACAACTTGGATCCTATTCTCCTTGCTCTCAGGATTTTGTTCAAAATCAAGGTCACACTAGCCTGCCTTAGGCTTCACTCCAAAACAATTTTATTTTTTGCTTTAAATTTATGACAGGTGTTTCATTGTTGTAGGTTTTTAGAGGGTTTTTTCTTCTCTTTTATGGAGTTAAATGGGACCAGACATAAAAGGATTCTGAGGCTCCCTTTACTAGCTAGCTGCTAGTCTTTGGAGCACTACTATTCAAAAATTGACGTTTTTGGATTTACTTAGTGGATTGTAGAAATGTTGGAGAAACCATGATAATGCCTCTGAAAGCTTTCTGGATTCTACTTGAACAGACTTTAAATTAAATATTTTAATGAAAACATTTCCTTTTCATTTGTCAATCTTATGCCATCTGCTGTCTGCTGAGATTTCTAGTTTCTAGACCATTTCAGGTCTCTCTTCTCAATGTTTTGTCTTTTAAGCTTCCTTGCTCACTTCAAAATCAAGAAATAATCCAGTATCTCCAGTTCTATCCTGTGTTACTGTAACCACTATGTGCCATTTCTCATACTCTCAGTCTTCCATGTATACCATTGCTTATTATTTTTCTGTCATTGGAGTGCTATACAAACAGAAATTCAGACCTTACCAGAAACTGTTCCATTATCTGTTCTTGGAGTTGGTATTACAATAGACACTGAGTATTTAAAGTCCAAAAATCAGATAACATGGCTCTTGTGGTTACACTTCAGGTATGCACATCTATAACCGTCTACTGCATATTGTTTAGTTGTCTTTGTACAGTCCTGGGAACAGAACTGGAGTAAAACCTTATTTTTATGGCTAATGAGGACTTCTCTTATTCAGATATATGGAACCTCATGGGCACAGTAGTATTATAGTCCTTAAAGGCAACAGAACTAGGCCCACAGCATTCATTCCTATGTACCATGCTTCTCTCTGAGGAGTTAATTTAATAATTGTGGGACATTAATAGATAATAAATGCAGTGGAACAACTGACTACAGTGTGGGAATACTGATACAGTGGCCTTCTTTCCTTCCACAGTTACAAATCTGGTTTTTGTTCTATTTTACCTCCTGCAATGTAGCAGCCTGTCTTTGACATGTTTATAGATTGAGGGTGTTTTCTCCCTGACTAGAGACATGATTTGCTCATGTACTATTTCAAAACTCACTGAGCTCAGTTGTACCATGGTAGTCATTTCTGTGCACTAAATCTGGGCTGTTGTCTTTTACATTTGACTTCCAAGTCCTTAGCTAGTTTCTGTTTGACTCTGCATGTTTGAAGGTCCCCATTGTGCTGGGAAGATAAAGAATTTTTTGCTATGTTTTCCATGGCAAAAAAAAGCAGATGAGCAGATTTGTGTGGTGGCCATCTAAGGTCTGTAGACTTTAGAACTCAACAGCAAAAGCAATCAAGATTAATCAGTCTTAATTACATTAGAAATCAGCTTCATAGAACTGTCATATCCCTTGCAGCTCTTTGGTAGCAAGACTTAAAATCTTCTAGTTAAAGAGGAATAAAACTTTTAATCTGGAACATGGATAAATAAAATATATATTATATAAAATAATAAACTCGATGCCTTTAACAAGGTTTTTAATTTTCATGTGGGAGGTAGGGACTAACAGATGAAATTCAGTCTTGGACAAAGTTCCAAAACTAAATGATGAATATACTTCTAATGAGACTAAGTGATTATAAAGACATCAAAAAATGGTGAACAGGGAGAACAGAAGGGGGGAAGTACCAAGGAAAGAAAATTAGAAAAGACAAAACTCATGAAGAAAAAGTAGTTAATTATAAGTAGGTTGCCAAAGGATGTCTGAAAAGAGGATGAGAGTTTAATTATTATTGCATAAAACTAGGCTGCTCCTAAGAGAGAGTTACATTAAAGAGAGGTCATAAAGGGAATGTATCACGTGACCTATTCACAGAAATATATGTGGATTTGAATCTTGTTGGTCAGAGAAGAGGGTGAAACATTTTATTTATGTCAAGGAAAACTGGCATTTTTGGGGAACGTTTTTCACTATCTTGTATTAAGTAGTCCGCAGGAAATATGGACTGTAAGTAAAAAGAAAATTATAGGGGAACTGTAGGCCCAATAAAGTCGTAGCAACTAACAGGATAAAATTGTTATAACATTTTATATCCTTCAATTGTAACTTGTGAAATTTATGCTAGAACACAAGTTATAAGGTTTTTAAAAGATAAAGGATTATTACCTTGGAATTGGGTGAGAAAATTTAAATTGAAATGATAAAGAAGATTCACAAATATGCTCAGTTATGGCAGAAACAGAAGAAGTTATGAAGCTCAGTGAGTGATCTTATCATGGGTGTCTCAAAATAACATTGCTTTCATAAGATATGAAGTTTTGACAGTCTTTGAGACTTTTAGAAATAAACACCAGTGATCACCCTTAGAATACTGAGCAAGATGATATCTGTATGAGCACATGAATAACATATAACATGGAATTTCACTTTTTCCTGCCTTATGCCAAGTAATATTTTTTGGTCTGTGTGATAAATAACTTGATTCCTGTGCAGAAATCCCTGTAGCCTTTGCTTATGCTGTTTTGTGTGTGAAAAGCTTCAGGTGAAATTTAAGTTGAACACATGAATTGCGTGCAAGGTTCAGAAAATCAGCAAATTCTGTTCACTCATTAAATAGTTTAAAAGGAATACCCTTGGATTGAAGTGTGCTTTTTCAAGATCAAAACAAGTGTTGCTTTTTATCTTATCTTTTAAAATGAAATCCTTATAATTCAAGTGGATTGAGATAAATACATCCTGTGCTAAAAACATATATGTACGTGGTTATAATTCTAATGTCAGTACAATGGGTTGTCTACCTCTTTTCAGCTTTCACTTTCAAGCCAGCTCTCATTAGTATTAAATAAATACATCCATGTGAAGGGAGATGTGAGTTGTGACATCCAGTGCTTCCTAGCTGCAAAGTCAGATGCTGGAAAGGAATTCAAGAGCCTCTTAAGTTTCTTAATTTGCCTCCATAGGAAATGAGGGCTGTCACAGCCTTTGGGTTTATAACAGCACATGTGGGAGTTGTTGAAGACAGCTGGTACAAAACACTAAAGAAAGAGATACAGATGAGACTTTCTCCTGTGTCAGGTTTCTCTCTGAAACCACTGCTCAGAAACAGAAATTGTTTCCAAGGCTTACACACTGGAGCTGAACGTTGGGTACAGTAAACTGGATCACTCTTTTCTTCAGAACAGACACAGGATGTGTTTTTATATTTACCCCATACAGATAGAGTTCTGGGTTTGTTCAGAACATTTCAAAGTATCTCTAAGACATAGCTATATTGATGCTGTATTCTACTTTCCTGATCTTGGGTTAGGTCTTGTTTTAGATCAGAGGAAGGAGGCAAACAAATCTTTAGGAAATCAGACGCATTTTCAGCTGTCCACAGTGTAACTGACAAAGTATAATAATAGACACTGAAAAATCTAGAATCAAGAAGATGGTAATAACTGCCTAATTGCACATACAACAGATGTAAATTAAATAAGTAGATAAATGAAGCCTGAAATAAACAACTCTATAGGGAGCACAATTAATATAACAGATGATAGATATTGTTCACAGCACAAGCACAAGAAAACCTTCTGCAGGGAAAATGGGTCTTACAGTTCTCTCCTAAGCTATGCAAAAAGGTTTGGGCATAGCTACTTCTCCAGGTTCAAAGGAACGCTTTGCAGTGCTGTTTGTAAAGTTGAAATTATATTGAATATTTATCTATCTCTCTGTCTATCTATCTATCTATCTATCTATCTATCTATCTATCTATCTATCTAGGGATGCTGAGCTTCATTATATATTGCATATGGCAGTAAACTGGATAGAAAATGAAAGGAAGAATCAGCACATTTACAGTTTGCACTAGCAAGTGCTGATCAGTCATCTAAAATGATTAATTGAAGCAATAACATAGGAAAGTAATCAAAAATCAAAGAAAGACTGTGAGAAGAAAGACAAGTTTTTCAGTAGCATGTATTATAAAGGACATTAGGGAAAAGGACCCTGTAGGATCTGGGAACTAATGCCATAGAGGCAGAAGTGGGCGCATATTGAGCTCCAAAGACTGTATTCAGCAGATATTTGTTTTTCATGTAGGCACAGATCATAAGAGTGATTGAGGGGTAAATGCCTTTCATAGGGAAGTCTTTTTTATAACTGCACTCACAGGATGCAGTAACCAGACCTTTTGTGGGCTCCTTCAATTTGTTTCCATACTTCCTTCATAATGCAAAGTATAATGTCCATTTCTTTGTTGGCTCTATTACTTCTTCTTCATATGCTCATGATTGTTCTTTCCTTACGTTTTCTTTCTGCTATAGAACAAATATTTCTAATAAAACAGAGTTTTAAGTGTAAAAGTTCTATGTCATGCCTCTTCCAAGACACTGTGTTGTCCAGCTGGATTTAACATGACCAGTGAATATTTTTCCAAGGTGAATTATCATCCGGCTCTCATTTTATCCAGTTTATAGCCATTTTGCTTTCAGTAAAAAGGATCAGAATTTGATAAACTACATGTAAAATTTTATCACTGAATACTGCCATTTTAGCAATTGTTTCTGCACTGCCAGATTTTATTAAAGATTGAAGCTGCAGCTTCACTGGACTTGGCATATTTAGGAGAAAGGTAATAATTTCTGAATTCAGAATTCTTTTTTTGTGTGTTGAAAGCAGAAACTCATTTAGAGAGACATGTTGAGGATCTTGAGAAATCCTGTATACCATTTCTTAATATTGCCAGTAGTATTGAAAGGTGATTGCAAGGAGGTCTCCATTTTATAGACATTGAGCACATTGCCAGTTCATGTTTCATTCAAAGTGTTAAAAAAATAAGCAGGATCAAAAAGGGTGTTTGTTTCACAACTTGAAAACAATTTTTCCCAGTTCCTGAACAAATTCTGCTTAAACATCCAGAATGGAAAGAGAGACACAATCCACACAATTAGTCAATTCTTTAGTTAGTATCATTAGAATAGCTGTACATTTTATCCGACTGCTTAAAATAAATTGTTACGTCTCTAAATATATTTCTTTTAAATGCTGTTATTATCAATGTACATTATCAGAGGAAGGCTCATTCTACCATAAAAGGCTAAGACATAGTATTGGAAATGTCTGTGTTAGTATAATATATTGCTTAATTAATTCATGCTTTCCATGTTTGAGATTAAATTGAATTAAATGCTCTGTGAAACAGCTAAGGATATATGCAAAATCAGAACCATGTATTGAGTTAATGGGACTTCTACACAGACCACTTATCTGTACTTTAACAGTACATTGTGTGAGAAGCTAAAATCTTTTTCAAAACCTTTTAAGGTTACATTTTTATTTATGTATCAAGTCTATAGATTAAATTACAGAGAGCGAAATCTTACCGTGAAAAGACAACTTGTCTCAGCATTTGATTAGACAGAAACAGAGGAAAACTTTCATCACCGGGGAACTCTGAGATCAGGGCAGGTTGATGTTACTCTATCTCTTCAGTAGTTCATACATGACACACAGGCTATGTTATCTTACCTTATTAGGCAGATTGTCTCTAAACCTTTGGAAACAACTAAACAGAGGGAAGAGGTTCCAGTCACTATATAACCTGAAAATGCATCTTGCAAGTGTCTGTTTTCAGTAGGTTTAGTTTTATAACTGGAGATTAATGAAACATTCTCTTAGATGCATTTGAAGCAGAATTCTTCTTGTAATTTATTTTTGTATGTAGCATAACTCTGCTTTTCCCAAGTTCTTGTTTTCTGTCATAAATTTTGTTACACAGTATTCAAGAAGGTAGGACTGAAGGACCTTGAGGACAAGATGACAACAGGGCCCACAGCACCTTTCCAAAGACACACGCTACCGGCCTCATGGAAAACTCCTCTAAGTTCCTATGGAGCAAGATGCTTGTCGTGGTTTTACCACAAATTTAGTGATTTCTGACAAGAGATGTCCAAGAGAAGCCACAGACCCACCCCAAAATGAAGGAAACACACAAATATCACAGTTTATTTCGCGCACACACAAAACCCGACAAATAAAGTGCAACAAAGCAGACAAATTAAGCTTCCCAGGGCCCGTATTGGGATGAGGACGCTCTGGAAATAGCGCTGGTCTCTCTCTGAGGCTCCCGGAGAGAAGCCGGGGTAATTGGAGGAAACCCTGCGGCCGATCTGAGGACCTCCCAGCAGCGCAAGCTTCCGCTCAGCTTTTTCTGAAGAAAAACACTCAAGACAGTTAGAAACTGCGAGCCCCCTCCCCCCTCCCTCTAGGCCCCCGGGGGAAGGATTTCAGTGCTGATGGAAGAGATGTGGTCTTTGGAACCCGGGCAATAGCTGCAGATAATCACCNCGCCAGGCCAGTGCCGCTGCCGGGCTGTCGCTGCTGCCGGCGCTGCCGCCACACACCACTGGTGCAGCCTCAGTGCCGCCGCTCTGCGGTTCGGCCCGACCCTGCCACGCTCTGGCACAGGGGTGCCGGAGCCGGAGCCCCCACGCCGCCGCTGGTGCCGCCCATGCTGGGAACCCGCGCGGCGCTGCTCCCCGCTGCTGGAGCCACTGCCGCTGCGCAAGGCTGCCCCACTGTCCGCGCTGTGCTGCCGGGGGGAAGAGGGGCCACCGAAAAACCACGCGGGCGCCGGCGCTGCCCGCAGCCCTGCGCTGCCGGCTCCGGGCGTGCCCTCGGCCCCCCTCTGCATGGTAGGAAAAAAGACCGTTTTTACTTTCACTTTCTTACTCTACAACAATGATGTATAGGTCACCTTTTACTGTCTTTTTACATAGAACTCTAAGAAAAGTCTGCTGCCAGTGGAACACTTAGGAGTCTGTGAAAAAAGTGAAAGAAAATCTATAGAAAAGGTATTCCTTGACCTGTTCCCTGTTTTTACTGAGATGGCAGAAGGGCTTGTTCTACAAGGTCATATTCTATGGTTAACATTTTTACTGAATGTAACTGAATGTAACATCACTGATATGCAATAATTCCGTTAATGTTTTTAAAGAGTTTCATCCAGAGAATATGCAAAATCTTCAAAAAGATAGCTGAAAATTCAGCTTGACATCCTTTGTCTCCTTGTCTGAAATATGGGGCATCATCTCTATATTTCTCTGCACTGTACAATATTCTGGCAAACTTCCTAATGTTCTAAAATAATAAAGATAATCTGTCTGGATTTTCCCTGTTTAAGATCCCATTTCTGAGATCCCAGCTCATGCTCTGTTTTTAGAAGTTGAGCAGCACAGCAGCCTCTTACAATTTATTCAAAGAAGGAGAAAGGTCAATCAAATTAATTTTTACATTATGGTTTTTCTGGGTCTCAGAGAACAGAAATATAAACAAAGGTAATGTAGCCAATTCCACACATTTTTCTTACACATCTCCAAGTAGCAAGTAACAAAATTAATAAAACGTTATTTCTCTAGAAAACATATAGGCAAGGCTCAGAACTGACGGATTCAGAGTATCTCTGAAGGCATTCTTTCTAAGAGGTAAAACAAGATTATGCACAGCCACAGCTTATATTGTACCTGTTTTCTGAGAAGAATGATTTTAAAACTAAGATGATCTTTTTTCATTGAGCTTTTGATCCCCCTGAACTGTGTTAGCCTTTTGCTATGCTGTGTGCTGTTAGAAGTAACCTGATACTCAAATTCATTGCCTTGAGCAAAACTTTAGAACTCTTCAGCAAACCATACTGGGAAAAAAAATACATAAAGGTTTATAATACTGTACCCTACAAATTAAGACATCATTTTATTGGCTGTGATCAACATCTTAGAAGCATTTGTATGATAAAAGCATTTTTAAAAATCTATGATTAATTAACATTCAAAGATTAATTTAAAAAAAGACCTATTTATAAATGAAAGGCATTATTTTAAAAGGAAAATAATTAGCAGGTTTTTAATTTCTCAGCTAACATTTGGAACCTTGCAAACATCAGGATTAAAATACCAACATCATTAAAAAAGAACCATGTGGCGTTTCTGTTAAATTCATTAAATCTCCCTTTTTTCAATTGCAATTTTTCATTTTTTTCATAGCTCACAGATATGAATGATTTATCTCTAAAATAATTTTGAAAGTTAGCTTTATTTTTGCAATACTTTCCTTCAGGAACAAAATGCAGCTAATAATCTTATACACCATCTTTTAAGACACTCTAAGTCAAAATCTTTATTGAAAATTCAAAGTATCCATGTTTACCTAGGGGGTTTTCTCTACAAATGAAGTGAACTACAACACTAAATTGACAAATGTTTATATGGAGATAGAACTAAAAATGCCTAGTGGGTGCTGTCTACTTTGACAGATACTGGGTTTGCAAAGCTGTACATCTTAAACTGTGCATACTTGAAAAGATACTCTTGGAGCCAAGTTTGCAGTTGCCTTTGCATTTTGCAATAAAAAGGCCTAACTCAATTATCACTGTGGCAAGCTGTGAATAGCATGGTGTAGCAAATCACCAGGAATTTCTAGCAGGGAGTGGGTTTGCTAGTAAAGCATTTTTTGCCTGCATATATTTTTTCTTTTACAGCAAAAATGCTAATAGAAGGCATTTTAGTGAACCCGTCACACAATAAACTCAAGATTTTCTCCACAGGAGTTAGAAGCCCAGTTTCTAATGAAATCTGATAGGTTTTTGATGTTAGAAAATCACTGTTTTATAACACCATGCTTATACGGGAGAAATGCTGTGGTAAATAAAGTACATCTATACAACTGATTGAAGTTGCCCTTGCCCAAAATAACCATTGCAAGTCAGTCTCAGAATTTGTGAAGGAAACCACTGTCCCAGTCCAGCCCAGATAGACCACATTAGTCTGGCTATATCCCCATATGCAACCGTTGTAACGTAGCAGGAGTGGATCTGCAGGACTAAACAGCTGGTGCAGAGGACCTGACATCTGGACTGTGCAAAGCATAAGGGTTTTGCTGCTACCTTACTTAGTCCTATGAGCTGGATCTCATTAACAGACCAAGTACCCTAGCTGATGTGTTCCACAACCTGTCTCAGTTGTGACAGAGAGAGCAGCAAGTAGGACTGGTTGGGAGATTCAGTTCAAAAGCACTTTCCTGATCTGAAATGAAAAGGCAATATAGATATATCCTACAAATAATTTGTGGATATCCCTTCTGATAATACAGCATCTTTGAAATGCTTTTTGCCTCTGATATGGTGCTCTCCATTCATAAACAGCAGTGGACGTGCCTCAGGTTCTTTGTGGAATACAGCATGAAAAAATTTAAGTAAACAATGCATTCTGAGTGCAATACCTCAGAAACATTCCTGATCTCTGTGAAATGATGCAATTCCCCCAGTTTGTCTCAGCACACTTAGATAAAGCTACATTGCATGACAGTGAGTTGATTAAAAGATTCCTCTTTGCAGGAATTATTAATGCCTTGAAATTTTTCTCCATATATTTGGCTATGCCAGTAGAATTACATCTATGCTAGTGTTGGTTGGATACTGCCAAGGATTTGAGTAGAAATCCTATTTCTGTTGTGTAGTAGCCAGATACTTGCAGTACTTTAAATTGCTTTAGATGAAAGAGGTGATTTACATCTTGAGCATCATCAAAGATGACTTCAGCACATTTTCTTTCTTGACACTAGCAGCATAACTATTTCTGCTATTCAGATGAATGTAAGCACTGAAATAATGAAGTGCTGGCATTTGTAAACTACAAACTGGCTTTGTCTGACTTCCTTTTAACCAATGGAAGTGTGAGATTGGGCCAGTAGAATCCATTCACAATTTTTAAGTATTTTTACCCTAACAATGTTTGGTACAAATGTCTTACTTATTTCACTAGTCTCACATTCATATTAACTCAGGTGAAAAACCTGTATATTTTGTGGCTGGCTGTTTCCTTAATTCAGGAAAAGTTATTTGGTGGGCATAGTGGTTTTTTATATTTAAGGAGCAAGGGCCTAAAGGTCTACCAATCTCACACTGGAATAGAAAGCAGTCTTTCTGCTTTTAGCATCAGAAAAATGTTCTCTTTCCTAAAAATGAAGATAAAGATATTGATCAAATGTTGCTGGAAATTTTTTTATAATGAACACTATGTAAATAAAATTTTATGGAGAAATTCAGATATAATTATCTCTCCTCTGTAGCTTATCAATAAATAATCCTGGATTTCTGAATTATTGTTTTTTACAGTATATAAGGTTGTCTTAAAAAACTTTCCAATTGAGATTTTTTTTCCTCTTTATATTTGCAGAAATCTGAAATTTAGTACTGTTAATATGAAGTTTCTACAAATTAATGTAACTTTACTGGGTACAGTGTCATCTAAGTGACTTCAGAAAATTATTTATTTTAATTTAGAATAGAAATTTTCTTTTATACGGATTTCCTTTGTAAACCACATGGATTAAGTCCCATGTCTGTGGAAGACATGAACTACTTTACCACTTTATCTGCTTACCTGAACTTCTGCTTATTAAGTGCAGAATTTATCAATTTATCATATTACAATGTGAATCCATAATATATATAGGGGAAGAAAAACATTAAATTAGATGTAGGTAGAAACAGAAAGACTGATGCAGAAAAGTGTTTTGTGGTAGAAGAAGTTTCATCTCCGAAAAAAATGTTGATGGCATTGTTGCAAATGCAGTATCATGAAAATGAAAAACTAATTTAACTCCCAAGCACAAAAAAAAATACTAGCATATATTGTTCTGAAGTGCCTCAAATGCCAGCATCCCGTCTTGGGCAATTCTTGCAAAAATGTAGGAAAATGTATTTGAAAGCATTTGATTTTTGTTTTTCCATGAACTGAAAAGAGCTGAATTGATCTCTCTCTCTTTTTTTCCCTCTTTTTTCCCCATAATTATAGCAATAGCAATATTACTCCATGAGACAGCTTTTAAAGAAAGAATTACAATACAGGTGAAGCCTTAGTTAAGAGAAGTTTAATGTCATCATAGATATTATAAACTATTGACCGTCTACTCTTATATGTGGTGTTTTTGTTTTCCAGAGACAGTTGTTTTAAATCATTTATTGCCTATTTGAAGAAGTTAATGAACAGCATGAAAAGGGGACACTTTTGTTGTTTCCCTTTTTTCTCTTCTGTAATGATGTTTACTGTCTGGCACAATGATTATTCAATTTTTAGAGATGTTCACCACCTTCTGCTGCTGATTAAATTCCTGTTTGGTTTCCCTGCCAAATCTGCTGGATTAAATTAACAAGATCTGTCCGCTTTAGTGAGAATTACTTGCACTGACCTTCAGCTTGTACAAAATAATAATCTCTTCAGTGATTTATTGATTCAGTGCTCTTTATCTTCTTTTAAAGTAATGTGCAATGGAAATGTTTGCCTTTACCTTGCCTGAATTTGCAGACATGCTCTGCTTATTTCATTATGCTAGAGGCTTTGGCCCTTCATATATAATAGCTTTGCACTCTTTGCTTTTATTAACATTTTGTTTTCTCCAGAATATTCACTGGAGCTTATTTATTCTAAGAACGAATCTTTATAGGATCCTTCAATCTATGACAGGTCCAAATCTTGAAAATTATCTACATCAAAGGACAAATTTAAGATTAAAGTTTTTCTCTTTTTTCTAAAGTAAATTTAAGTTCTATTTAATTACTTCCTTAATTCATTTGTTTTGGTCCTGCTAATCAGGTAATGAGGAAACTACATATAAATTATGTTAGGGGCAAATGTGAAAAGGTTATAAAGTATAATGTGTATAAATCTTGAATATTTAATTCCATTTCCACTACTGCCCTGGTTTTGACCCTAGGGGGTGTAACAGTGACAAGAGAAACCCAATAGAAAACAAACAAACAAAAAAAGACACACACATAAAAAACCCACAAGTTTTATTCTACACGCACACACAAACTGACAATAGAAACGCAAAGACAGACAAATTAAGCTCTTCTGAGGCCAGCGGCTGATGTGAGGGAGGTAGCTAGGATGGTGCTGGGTCCTCGCCAGGGTTTCCTGAAAAACACCAGAAAATTAAAGGAACCAGGGAGAACACCCCCCTTTCCCAGGGAAGAGATACCACAGCTGATAGAAGTATGTGGTCTTCAGCCCTTGCTGCTGCTGCTGGAAGCTGCTACGCCGCTTGTGCAGCTGAAAACACCACGCTGAGATGAGTAGAGATGTTATTCCAATGGCCGAGGAATCCCGGAAGAGAAGATGGCCTCTGGGATCACCGTTTTATAGGGAACCAATCCCGCGTGATCTTGGAGTCCCTCATGGGCACAGGTCACCTCCAGATTGGGTAACCAGTGCCCATGAACCACCCCCTGTGAGATCTAACCACGAGGCAAAATGGCAGCACTCTGCCACGTGGCCAGGGCCTGAGGGGGAATGGGGGCCACCCGCAGACACCACAGGGCATCCTGGAGGCCCCAGTACCGACACCGGGCCGCCCCCACGCCGTGCTAGTGGTGGCCACTCATGGCGGGGCAGTTCCTCTGCTGCAAAGGGCCACCGACACTCGCTGCCTGGTGCTGCACCTCATGTGCTCAGCAAACCAACTGCGCATGCGTGTGGCTCCGGGAACAACCAAGTTGAGCCTGCCAGAACTGGGTGGCAATCCCCCGCCGCGGCCACGGCACCACACTCGCTGCGCTGCTGCCATGCCAGTGGACTGGCACTCGCAGCAGCTGCGAACCGGCGGAGGAGGCGGCGGGCACCCCTGCTGACTCAGGGATGGGACGGGGGCATCCCCTTCCCCAGGGCCAACAACCGTGAGGCACCATGCTGGGCGTCCCACGGTCCCCACGACGCTGCTGTGGGACCACGCCTGCAGGGCGAGCCACACAGGAAGCGGCAATCACCCCCCCCTTGCCACTGCCCGCAGCAGCCATGGGGCAAACCCGCGGCATGGTCCCCCCAGCCCAGTGCCGGCGGGGCCACGCTTGTGGCAGCTGCCAGCCCAGCGCTGTTGGCCGTGAGACGGGGTGGCCCCCGTGCTGCACTGGCCACAAGTACATGGACTGACAGGCGCTCCCTGCCGGCGCTGGGACGGGGGCAACCCCTGTCCAGCACAGACCGGGATAGTACGGCACCCTCCAGTGCAGCCGCCACTGCCAGACCAGCCTGTCTTTCCTCCCCCCTTCCCAGAAAACCCCTAGAAACCCACCCCCCTCCCCCAAAGACCGCTCCTCATCCCCCAGGAGAGAGGGAAAATAAAAAACATGGAAAAGGGAAAACAGTTTTAACTTCAGGAACTTGGTTCTCACCCCATAACAACTACCCGTTCTACTTCAACTGCTAGTTGATTTAATAATCGGTAAGTGGATAAACAGTACAAAAATCTCCTTTCCTTCTTGCAGGATAAATTTAGACTGGGTCCTTTTACAGTCCTTGCATCATATGTGTGGTCTCTGAATGGTGCCTTGACCCATGAAATCTGATGGTCATTTGTGGCCATTGATATGAACTCTCCCAAAAATAAACCAGCTACAAGAATCGTGTCATATATAAGGAGAATTCCAAATCCCAAATCCATGTATTGTTTTTACATGTTACTTTCTCTAGTCTACAAAAGTTTATGTTTCTCTAATCACATTTGGCTAACTATAGATTTTGTTATAAGGTATTTCAAAGCTTTCTATTCGCTTGTAGAGTGTTTCAAAAAGTCTTCAGCCAGTGATAGGATGTTTGTCTATCAGTCTTCTCTTCAGCCAATCCTAGCATGACATGTTGTACAAACCATCTCTAGTAGTCATAGGATACTTTGAGATTAGTCCTTAACCAATTAGTCTTGCGGGTCTGGTGTTCAGGATGTGTCAATGAGCTGCACCTCCAATGGTATTCCTGATCACACTATGTGCACACGCTGTCCTTATTCTTTTTCTGATGAAGGTTTTTGCCCATCTCTGGTCCTTCCTGTTTCAACATTCTAGATGTCATGTGTAGTTTGCTAAAACCTTAGACAAATTGTTAATGCAGCTTTGATACAATGCCACAGTCATTGCTAAGGCAATCTGCTGTGAATCTGCTGTGGAAAATATTGCTCTAAGAGCAGTAACTTCAGCTAACATCTTTGGAATAAAGAAAGAGAATGGTTGTTGAAAACAAAGAATGTGTCCAAGTTGAAATAGAAACAGTGCTACACCTTTAGCTACAGTTTAGACAGCTTTCCCCTTAGAGATTATTGTTCAATACTCACTGCCTATTGTAGTGTCTTAAAAGGCATCATATTTCTAGAAATGAGTGGTTGATATGAGCTGTGGAAAATCTGCCCATTAGGAAAGGGATATATGTTCCTCTTCCGAGACGTTATTTTCCAGCTGCTACTATACCAATTTCATAGTTTACATTGAAGCTGATGAGCTCATGTAATAAAGCTCATTCATTTTCAGCTGCCTCAATACAGATTATTTTGTCACTCATGAAAATAGAATCCATGTCCATATTTTACAGCCTTTGAGGCAGTGTGGTTACTGATGGTTTGACAGCCAAAGATATGGAATCCTAGTAAGAATTATTTTGTGTCATTTAGAGTAATTTGTGAGCTCTTGAGATCAGGACTGAATAACTAGAGGCATAGACATGCTCATGGGGTAGACAGAGCCCCAGACCAGGGTTCATATTTTCCATGATGCAGAAGATGGAAGATAAATGTTGTGTGAGCTTGCTCATGTTCTGTGCTTGTGGGAAATCTTACAGAATTACAGCATCATTAAAAGAGAACACTTCCCTTACATAAAGGGCTTAATACATGGTGGATTCCGAAAACATCTTTGCCACTATTTTTATGGTTTTGATATCATAGTTCTTCCTTCTGGCTATACTCGAGTTTAGTATAAACATTCCAGTTGTGCTTTTGCAAGATGTGTAATTTCATCCTCTGACAATGCCTGGTTTTGTTGACTTCAAGAGCTACTGTGTTGTGGCTTGTCCTTTGTGGTCTTCAGTACTAGACCAAAATATTTATGCAGTGGTGATAAGGTTTCTCTAGGCAATCCTGCATAGATTTATGAAAATTAAGTGTTTTACTGTTTGACTATACTTTTTTTTTTGGTAATATGTTTCTGAATTTATTTTGTAACATTCTTAAATAAAGCAACACTTACACTTGTGATATGAACTCAAACTTTCACCTTAAGCTGTTCTTAAAGAGAAAGTGCCTTTGTAAAACAATGTTTGAGAAGACACAGGTGTAAAGGCAGCTTTCTATGAAATTATTTAGTTATAAACTGTGGACTGGGAAGTGTGTATCTTGGATATGGTGCAGTGTTATGCATGAGGAAGGCAGATGATGTTATCTTACTCCAATCCTTTGAGGCACTGGTGGTATATATTAAAAAAGTCCTCATGATGATCAGTTCTGAATCTTATCCATGAGTCTCTGGAATTCACAGAATCACAGCTATAAAGCCAAGAATCAAGGCCTTTCAGATACCTCTGGTGGGTCATAAATTGGCAAATGGAAATTTTTTTAAAGGAGTCAAAAGGACTATGAATCCAGGAAAATAGAGACTTTGCACAAGCACTAAGCATTGTTTCATTAATTTTCTATTTATTTTCATCTGTCTCTTCTGTTTGGTTTGCTAAGGTGAAGATATTTTTATTTTATAGCATTGGTTGTCACTTCACTTTTAAAAATACAATTAATAGTGAAGTCTTTGTTTGTAGATCTCAAAGCCCCTCAGGTGAATGTTTTTTTTCCCCCTTAAGACAGGTGTGAAAACTTTTTAAAAAAGATTCCCTTTATGCATAGCTTTGGAATGGATATTTTTCCTTTGTTGTCAAAGGGAAATTTTTAAAAATCTGCTTTGTTGACATCACTGCAATATTAAACTATTTCTAAGCTATTTCAGTAAATCGGTTCTTTGGTTTATCCCAGTTGAAGAGCTCTAGCAAATCCTTTTTATGTGAAATGTAACGGAAAAATGGTTGCAATATATTTCAAGCAAGAGACAAGATAAGCACTTACAGACATCTTCTTAAGTGGCCAATTCATTTGTTGATGACACTGATAAAGGGCAGTGTCCCTTAGTAAAGAGAGATGAGGTAACCACATAATACTCTGATACTGGTGTTTTTGTGTTATCATTGTCTGTGCACACCAATAAAAACCAGAATGGGCACCTAAACCACACTTTAGTATCTGTATTGATTGCTGGTTCTCAAACCAGCCCTGTTATAACTTGGCCATTTATCACTTCAGAGGGAATGAACATCCCCAGACTACTTTGCAATAAGGATCTTTTCAGATAAAAAATCAACGTGTAAGATGAAATCAAAAATAAAAGTGATGTTTTTCTAGCCTTGTGTGTTTGAGAGAATCAGGATAGTATATATGGATCATGGTGTTCACTGCATACATGTTTTCTGTTGTGGCACACTGGCTGCTCTTTAACAAGTTCCCCTGCAAAGCCATTTGATTCTCTTATTCTGCTGCACCCAGGAGGATAATAGCTATCAGTGAGCAACCTAGGACACATTGTGTATTAGAACAGTAATAAAAGTCACTACGGTGATCAAATAGAAATTCAGTGAAGCCCAAAGGCTGTAGCTTTAGTCCGAGCTTCAAATTCCATTTAAGAAATGTTGTTTCCCTTCATTCCACACGTAGCATTCCACACTCTGCTTTTCTTGTTTTCTCTAAGTTTTCTATGAAATTATTAGGTATGTTTTGACAGCACATGAAATTTACTGATTGCTACTTTTACTCTGGGGTCTCACTTTCCTTCCTCATTTTCAGCTGAAACAGACCAGTATTTGCTTTACACAAGAAAATAAAAGGGGTAGAGCTTTTCTAAATTGATTGCCTGAGACTCGATGCCTTAAATACATATTGGGTTTTCTAGTTAAATGCCCTGTTACCAACAGCTATATTCTATCGGATGCTTTGAGGTTTGGTGAAAAAGCCTGAGTAAGCAGTGCTTTTGCAAACCAGTCCTGCTTGACTTCTAAATTCATTCTTGACGTCTTACTAAATGGTTTGATTTCTGGTTATTTTGCTCCTGTAAACACTACTGCTAACTTCAGTGGGAACAGCTAGCTGGTTTGGCATTGTCACTTTGAACTCCATTGTATCAGCCTATCCAATTGGCCAAGCAAAGAAGTTATTCCATATGAAAGCTTCTAAAATTAACGGGGAGATTCTTTAAAATCTAAAAATACTTTCAAATTGTCCATGAAGGTATCTGGTCCTTGTGCTATTAGTCAAAAAACAATATTATCATATTGACATATCTCTGATCTCCTGTATAGACTATGCGGGAAAACAGCTTCCTCCACAAAGTATCAGATCTTGGGTGAAGTGTTTTAAGGTGTCTTAGTGAGGTGAGGCAATGCATCTGTACGCAGACAGTGTAAGTCTAGTGACCTTGGTTTGCAAGGAATCCTGCTGCATTAGATATAAAGAAATAAATAACAGGAAAAGGTTGTTAATAATTGTTCTTATCTTGAGTGTGTTCTTCCATATTAGTTTTTTGTTACTGGTAGAAATCAATTCTTTCTTTATTTTATAATACCTATATAGTATCTATATATATCTCTATATATTATATAGATATTATATATCTATATAGTATCTATATATATATATCTATCTATCTACCATCTCTAGAAAAAATAAAAATCATGACACAATGATGAAATAGACATCCTTTCACCTGAGAGAAAACCACACTTTCAGTGGGTAGGGGCTGTTCCACATTATGTTAGTGAGTGATAAATTGAAGTTTCCTGTATGAAAGATTCATTGACTTTGCTTTTTGTTTCCCTATCAGCAGGCAGAAGGTAGGCTATCTCTGTTAGAAGTGTGTGATATAGTTGACAAGATGCCAAATACATGGTCTTGGGAAGAATTTGCCTTCTTCTGCTGTGAATCATGGAGGCCTGAACAGTATTTTTTCTACAAACTGTGACTGTAACGACATTCAGACTGCGTAAGGTAGGCATACAAAACAGCTAAACAAGGACTGTCATAGGGTTAAAAATGAAAGTAAAAACGATCTGTGTTCCAACCGTGTGGGATGGCGAGGCGGGGGGGGGTGACGCCCCTTCCCCCCCACTGCCCGCGCAACCGGGGCGGGCCGCCTGCCACTGGCCCCTCCATGCCCGCCAGCCTCGGCGACGGGACCTGGTCCAGGGCGAGCCTCGGTGCAGTGCGGCGGCGAGGGCCCTGCAGCGAGGGCTGGTTTTGTTTTTTCCCTCGGCGACCGTGTGGGCGCGGCGTGTGCTGGGAGCTACCGGAGCTGCAGGCGATGGCACTGGGCAGGCCAGTGGCAGCAGCAGCGGCAGCAGTGCGGAGCCGGGCGGGCCATGCCTGCAGCTGGGGCCTGCGGCACGGAGCCCCGACGAGCTGCCAGGGCTGCGGGCAGCGGCGCCGGGTGAGCCGGCAGCAGCAGCAGTGGCGGTGGCGGCCGTGGGACAGTGGCAAGCGCGGAGCGGCGGCGGCCACGTGGAGGNTTATTTGTCGGGTTTTTGTGTGTACGCGAAATAAACTGTGATATTTGTGTGTTTTCTTCATTTTGGGGTGTGTTTGTGACTTCTCTCGGAATCTCTTGTCCAAAATCGCTAAATTTGTGGTAGAACCACGACAGGACCCAGAACTTCTCAGGTCTTATTTTTAAATGAATCCCAAGATTCTCACGTCATTGCATGAACCTGTGAGAATCTGCCTCTTGAAATGCACTCTGAGTCAATAGGACTTCAGGCTTGCTCTCCTTATGAAAGAATGGCAGTCAAACCAGAAATCAGTCAAAATGTGCTTAACCAGGTCATGGAAAGAGGTCCCTAAGGATAAAGTTGATCTTTTCAGTCAAAAGTGTATGGAAAAAGGCTCTTCTATATTGTGTGTTTCAATGTTAAGGTACTGAAAGTGTTGATGTAGAACTGCAATGTCTAAAGATGCTATAACATCTTTAAAAACATTAGTGAATTAGTGATGGTTTCATGTGAAGTACTTGCTGCCTGTAGTTTGAGAATGAAGAGTTTGAAATGTGGCTTCATTAAACCAACTGCAAAAAAATCTTACTGTTTTTTTTTTTTTTCCCCAGTCATATCATAAGTAAGAAGAGAATGGTAATCACAGAGGATAAATAAAATGGTCTGTATCTCATAGAAGGAAGTTTAATGCATTTGTGTACTTCTATGATGACTGTTTTTTCTACTAATATTACAGCTCCTGGTTTTTTAATATGCTAACTTTGCTTTGCACCAGTCTTAGAGTACTAAACGACAATAAAACCTTGATGAAGAGGCTAGTTAAGGATATTCATGTGTATTTCTCAATAATAAAACAATGTTAATCTGATATTAGATCTTTGAGGACAGGAGTGTGTAGTTATTGAAAAAGGCGTGTGTTCAAAATATCTTGAGTATCTGTAGGCTGAAAGATTGTTTAGAACAGTCCTGAAACTGCTGTAAATAACTCCAAGGAGCTGATGGATGAGATATAGGACAAAGCATGTGATTATGGAACTACAAATGGGTCTAAAAGCCCTATTTAGCTTTTTCTAGCCCAAATAATGCTATGAAAGCAGCTTGACCATTAACTTAGTTTATAATTTTTCTTTGCTTCCTGAAGCAAAACAAAGGGACATTTCAATGGTGCAATGTCTAGTGCAGTTGGCAAGGTAACTGGCACTTTGGATAAACACAGTGAATGCCAGGCAGCTAAGAAAACACAACATATAAAGTTAGAAACAAATGCTCTAAGTAAAAAAAACCCTTTGCATTATGAGCAGCAGCTGACCAAAAAAATCCTTCACTTAAATCAGATAGAAATAATGCTGACCTGCCTCTCTACGGAGCTTACAACTTGTTAACCAAATATCTTCTTTTTTGAAACTCAACATCTGTATTTTACACTGTTTACACATTTCATCTTCTAAGGACCTTAACCCAATTTGATCTGCTGTACGGTGTAATTAATGATTTATCTGGGAGTCGAAGGAAAAATGATATCTTGACTGATATAAGACTTCATTTTGACAATGTAACATGATTAACACATCCTTGAAAGCAAAGGAAGAAACATATTCTTGAGACCCATAGTAGTGATCAGAAATAACTGTATTTTTTTAGTTTATCTTGCATGGAGGAGGCTCTTGGGAGAAAATTGAATATAAAATTTATCTTTGAAAGTGAAATGAAGTAGGATAAAAATGGATCACTGTTTTTCATTCTTATTTCTGTCATCAGGATTAACTGTTGTCTGTTTATCGCTAGAGTTCCTCTTCCTCCTCTATATTTGAGGCTCTCATGAAAGAGGCAACTGGAGCTATACATGAGACGTTGCATGGCCATCAGCTGCTTAGTGATCTTTAAGGAAATGGGAAAGCAAACACAATGAAACTGTGGCATTTTCTAAACACTTTCTACATTTTCTGTCACAGTGAAGAATCTTCTCATGAGTGAATAATTATCCAGTATCTATTTGACATCCTTTGTTTGTAAATGTGTGCTATGTTACAAGATGAACCTTTCTCTTAAACATTTCTTAAGATCTTCCTACTTATAGCAAAGTCTTAGAGGCCAAATCTTCAGGTAGAGTAAATCAATGTCGTTCTATTATGTCAATAGAAACTGTTTTGATTTACAACTACTGAACATCTCACCTGAGATATTGATTGAATTTCTTGTTTCCTATTAGAAACAGGACCTGAGTAGCTTTTGCATTCTGCTTGCTTCTTCTTCTCCTTCTGCTGCTGCATATAAAAAAAATTTGATTATTTTAATAACAAATCCAGTTGCAGTTTTTATTCTATGCAATAAAAACCCTTCAATGTTTATGGAAGTGCACTCAATTATTTATGCAAAATTGCTGCTTTCTTTGCTTTTGTCTCATTTTTCATGGTGTTCAAATTAAATATTTTATTCAATGGTTGCAGTAATATGCATGTATCATGCATGTTACTTCATCATGATGGAAAGAGATTGATGCTCTCTTTTGCAATCATCTATCTGTGCTTGCCATCTTTGTCAATACTGCTCCATTTTTCTTTTTTTCTTTGCCAAGAGGCAAGTGCAGCAAATCAAATAAACTTGCATAATACTGTTTCAAAATTAAGTTTATTACATGAAATTTGAAAAGTGCTAGCAAAATAATGGGAGACAGCTGGACCAAGTCCAGACCATTCTTGGAATGTTTCACACTATAATCAGCTGGGTTTTTTGTCAATGTTCCCTGTAGAGTTTGATGGGTAAATATTGCNAGGACCTCATCCTGGCTCATTAATGCAGCAAGAATAAAGCTTTCTGCTCTGTGATGCAGTTGTGTCGCATTACTTTCATTATGTTTAATGTATAAAGGCACTCCTCTCTTCTGAGAAAACATTAATATTAAAGTTTAAAGTATTAAAGTCATGGGTTTTCAGTCCTGACTGTTCAACAATATCTGAGGGACAGTGTAAGACACAGAGTTCTATTTCTTATTTAACTTCTATAAGACCACATATATATGTGTGTGTGTGTGTGTATGTGTAGGATTGAAAGAAATGCTGGAAGTCACAGACCACCGTGTAACTTCAGGACATACAGCATAGGCCCATTATGGCTTTTCTTGAACATGAAGTTAGTGTGTGAGTATCATGATTCAAAATATGACTATATTGGAGACTCTTAATCTTAGCAGAGTCATTTGCAAAATACTCAGAATGAAAAATTCTTTTAGGATGAATATTTGTGTGCTTAGAAGGCAACACATGCAAAAATAACTGGCTGAATCTGGTCTTAATGTAAGCACCAACATGACTTATTCCAACAGTTCCTAAGAAAAATTTCAAACTAGAATTCAATTATTAAACAAAAGATTAAAGAGTTTTTAAGAACAGGAAATGTTGTGGTTGTTTTTTTTTTCTTTAAGATTTTAATAATTCTAGAATGCCTGCAAAAAAAAAAAAAAAAGAAAAAAAAAAGAAGCAAGCTAAAAAGGTATCAATAAATAACCGTATGATTCTGACTTAGTTGTTTTCATTCTTCTTCCTATCATGACCATTTATAACCTGGTTGTATCAACGGAACAGGGACTTCCCACCTCAAAGCACGATGAGATAATGACATTTAGCTACTCAACAAAGCAGAAGAACACATGTTATGGTTTTATGAAAGATGATTGAATTCTGTACAGGCAGTGGTAGCCATATGTTCTGTTTGCTTATTACATACTACCAGTAAAACACATTTATCTCCTACTAAACTATGTGAGCAGTCACATTTGGATTTTTTTAATTGAATTTTTAGTTTTTCTTGCAATATTTGCTTCAGGCAGTGCAGAACCAAATTCCTTGAATTGAACAGAAATATTGCCCCACATTCTATGTCTTTAGGTTCAGAAAATTTTAATAAAGAATGCTAACTTTTTTTTTTTTTTTTAGGCACTTCTTTCTCAGTATTTCACTTGCTTTTTTTTCAAAATGTAACCATGTTCTTTACATCCTGGCCCCTGGTCCTGAGATGAAGCAGGATAAGAAAACTACATCCTTTGTACAAGTACAAAACCACTAGGAAAATATTTGGGTTTTTACCATCAAGCTGACCTATCTCTCTAAATTGCACCTTCTGTTTAATGGGTCCTAGTATCCTACTTCATATTTGTGCTTGAACATAAGTGCTGTTGGAGAATTATTACATTTTCAGTTCTTCAAGGAGACACAGAATTAGATTTCAGCTATTCTAAGTAGTTCTCTGGACCAAGAAATTTGGTTGATCACAAAAGGAAACTTTTGTTGACTCCTCAATTTTTATTGTGTAAGAAATTATTTCTACTATTTTATCCAACAAAACTTACCTTTCATAATGTTCAACATTCAACCTTCATGCATATGTCTTAGAAGCTCTATTTTGTAAGATATTGAAAACCAATCTAAAAGAAGCAAATGCCTCTTGTACCAATGAAGTGGCCACTGTTGGGGCATAATCAACTCAAATATTATTTCCCTCTTCTAAGTAAGATTTTGGGTTAAATTCTTAAGGCTTGTGCTAGTAAATAAAACTTATATTTGTGATAAATGATTAAGTCAAAACATTTTTTTTTCCTGAAAAAGTTTTTTCCTGAAACTAGTGATACAGATTACTATAATGAAGTAGACAGTCTAAAGTGTTAAAAGTCTGAAATGGATCCTTGTATATATAATAGAAACATTATGTGGCATAAAATAAAGTAGAAGTTATTTACAATCTGAGCTGCCTCAAAATTCGTGCTTGTTTTCCTTTTCCAGACTTTTTATGTTTAAAGTGGATAGGAAGTGATAGTTACATTTCAGTGTTCAGTACAGGATGCTATAAATTTACAAATTTAGGAACATGTTGTTTGAACACATGACATTTTAAATGCACATTGTGTTGTAAAAGAGGGGCATTGTCAAATATGTAAAACAGTTAGGTCACCGTTAACTTACTGCACAGACAAAATCACACATTAATTTGAAACTGCAAGCCTAGTACTGTGTTTGGTTTTCAGTGATCCATGAATATTCATTCCATGTTGGACATGTTCTGAGTACATGCTTAACTGCTTGAATAAGTCATAAGTGCTTTAGTTCTATCACTTTTAGAGCTCAAAGGAAGAAGGCACATTGCAAAAAATGTAAAATTAACTTAAATAAAGACCTCTTAGGCTCAAGTCTAAGCATGGCTGGGTAAAAGCACATTTTTGTTAATATGAGCTTATAGTTGGACTTTTGAAAAAAAGCAATAATAAAAAGAATGTCAGTAATGAAAATGTAAATACGTATTTTAGCTATTTTTTAAGCTTATGTTGCCTCTATCACTGAAAATATTGCTTTTATACTATTTTTTTACAGTGAGTTATATTTCATTACATAAGTTCTTTTATTATCTTCCATAGAATTACCTCAATTATCTTTTAAGTAAATGAAAAAATGCTTTTAATTCTTTTTTATTATGTTTTCACTGGTTTACCACAAATACAGAAAAACAAAAAGACGAGTATTACACTGGCATCCAGGCTATGGCATCTGCTATTCCATGTGTTTTATGTCATTGACAAATGGCAAAGATTCTGTGTGCTCAACTGAATAGAAGCTTTTCAAAGCAAGTCACAAGCTAGTCACTAGTGTTATCAATACTATCATTATCAAGAGACCACGTGAGACAAGTACAGTGGAATCTTCCTGGAGTGGAGAAAATATCAGTCGAATTTTTCATCTAATTTTTTAATTCTTGATGTAACATATTCACTAAAGTAAGCTGGGATATTTCTTAAGAAAGAGAATTGTGTGCGAAAAGAAAGTCCTTCAGTCTTTTAACTACTAAATTGAAGCTATCAGGTTAATCTTTGGCTTCGTGTTTTAAAGGAGAATATGAAGGAACATGAACCAATACTAGGAGAGGAATCATTTAGTTGTATCACAGGTGCCTTCAGCTTATTTAGCCTTTGGAAGACTGATACATGTCTTTTCAAAGCTTTTGCTGACATAGGCAAATTTGTAGCTGAGCCCTCATGGTCAAAACTCTGCCATCTTCAGCTGCTGCTGCAGCTAGTACACCCTTGTGTTAGAGAGAAACTGTGAAGAAAGGAGATGACAAGTTGAAAAGAGGGAGAAGCAATGAGAAAAACAAACAGAAGGAGAAAAAGTCTTGACTTCTTACCAGGAGGTGAGCAGAGGAGCGCAAAATTGTTTATTGTTTAATGAACCTCAGTGCAGGAATGTAATTCCTGTTTGTGGTATTTTCAGGCTTTTACATATATTTATTTGTCCTTTCACACACTTTTGGATACTAATGTTTTGCAAAGGCAATAGAACTCTGGTTAAAAGGATGTATTTTCTGTCCTCATTTTCATTCCTTTACTTCTGCCCTCTTTTTAAATTACTCGACAGTGTAATCCAAAACTCTGGTATCTTTTAGAAAATGATGCAGTAATCTGAAAGCTCTTGCAAACCATTTAAGTGAGTGACAAATACCTGTCATCAGAAAAAAAGGTATCTAGTGTGTTGTGATGAGAAGTATTTTTTCTATTGTTTATCTGCGATTTTTGTAAGGTTTATACAAAAATGAAACCTTATATAACAGTCTGAATGGTGTGCAGAAAAATAGATATGTAATTCATGTCTTCAGTTTTAGCAACCACATTTTTTTTTTACAGTAAAATCAGAATCTACTGGAAAAATTCAGTAAAGACCTATATTAAGAAATAATTCAACAAAAAATTCTGAATAATGAAAGCATTTAGGAAAATCTGTTGAGTGTTTATAAATAGAAGAAACAAAGATGTCAGAATATTAATTGCAAATGCTTCTTCCCAGCTCTATTTTAAGGAAAATGTAACAGGAGAAGTACCCAAACTGCCCCATCCCAAACCCCCAATACTTTAAAGAAAGGCTCAAGTGGCTGTTGTTTGAAATGAATGTGCAGTGGAGATTGTCCTGTGTGAATGAAGAGTTTTATAAAGGGAACAAGGCTGCTTGAATAGTAGGTTATCTCTACTATTTCAAGAGTTAGATAACCAATGCATTCAGTTTCAGATTTCTAATAATTTATTTCCTAACATTTTAAAGTAAGTCTCAGAAAGATCAAATAATTGAGAATATTTACCTTTGACTATGTTGTATACTGTGAATAGCTGTTGATTCTGAAATAGGTCATATTTTTATGTTATGTGCTCCTCTGTTTGGCTGACTGCTTTCTGGATTCTTCCTCATTGGATATTTCTTTTCTGTAATAGGAAACAAGAGACACCGTGCATGCAGAGTGGTTCAGTGAATATCCTAAATATAACTGCTGTTAGTTCCACTCACTAGACCTTGTTTTTGGTCATTAAGAATGCCATCAGTTTGAGAAATGCTTGTAAGTTCTACCAAAATGCTTAGGACACCATATGCATTGGGGACTGTGTAATGAAGTACAGGGAAAATTCAGTCTGCTGGAAACTCCCACGTGGCTCTCCGTGTCAATCATTATTCTGTGTCATTTATATGAAAGGACCACAGTGAAAGATACTACAGCCTCCTATGAATGATATTGCCTCTGCCTACTAATAAAGGTAGGGAACAATAGAGACTTGAAACAAAATAAGTCAGGACCCAGCTTTATTCTGGAGGTAATACTTCTAGAGCTGAGCACCAAACCTGACTTAGAGTCAGTCTGAAACCTGATGGTTAGACCAGGTTCTGGAAGAGGGTAACAGGAGGTTCCTTAAGGAAATATTTTGTAAGTACCAAAAACATTGGACTATAGTACAAAGCATAGGTGTCTGGTTGCCTTTTTGTTGTATGAAATTTCTTTCTTTTGCTTTTAATGTGAGTTAAAGTCTGCACCTTCTGTATATTTAGGCATTGTTCTGCAATCCCACAGGGGCTTAAAAGGGATTTTATATGCCTTGAAGCTCTGGACAGTAAGTTCTGAGTCATCACAAAAGCAGAACTATCTATATGTATGTAATTTTCAGACCAAACAGGGAGCTACAACTGAGCTCAAGGATATGCTTTTGAAAAAAGAGCTTCTTTTTCATAAATTTTGGGCTTAAAGATTAGCTGTCTCTCTAAGGCTAGTGTTAGTTGCATAATTCTCAAGTTTTAGCAGGCTTTTGGTTGATCCAAGGAGCAATCATTGCTGGAAGGCAACAGGACATTTTTGAAATACTGATATCATCGCTTATGCAAAGCAAATGAAAGAAAACTTCTCTGAACAGAGGTATTACATCCCCAAAGGAAACTGGCAGTGCATTAGGGTGTGTCAGCCATTTTTAAAATGAAAAATGTTTGTTCCATTATCAAGCCCCAGTCCCCTATGTTGCAATTCAAGTTTTTTTGTCTCAACTTTAATATATATTGCCTCATTTATGTATTCATATAGATGCCCATATATAAAAAATAAGATTTTTTTTTTGTGTACTAGAAACTGTTATTTGCTAGAAAAAAACTGCTTTCCTTAATCTTTCCTCATAGATCATGTTTTCTCTAGTTTTTTTCAACCCACCTGGACATAACAATCTAGAAGTTAGTCCTCTCATTTGCATACTAGAACATAATAATTTATTCTAGATATTAGAAAAGCCTTACTAAAATCCAAATGTGACTTTTCACTTATCAAAACAGTCCAGTAATCAAAGAAAGAAAGAAATTACATTGACTTGACATGACTTGTTCCTGCTAAGTCCATGTTTTCCATTTTTAGCACCATTTGATTCTCTTGTGCCTCATAAATGAATTTTTAGTAAATTGCCCCAGAATTTTTCAGAGAAAAAACGTCCAGGGACTGGCTTGTTCTCTTCCAAGTAAAGGTATTTTCCCATTTTTGAAGTGTGAAACTGTGACTGCTCTCTTTTTATCTTCAGTATCTACTGTTCATCAACTCTCCAGGGTAAGTGCTATGATTCAGAGATTACTGGGGTTCACTTTGTTAAGATACTTAATTGAAATATATTGAACTAAGATAAATCAAAAATCTCTATAATTTTACTGTCCTCTCTCATATTCAGAAAGACATGCCTATGTACTTTAAAAACTTAATTCACTTAAGTATTGGATCATAGCTAACATCTTTTTGAAAATTGAAAGAAGGCATTGGATGCAATAGCCTTACTTCAATTTCTTCATAACACTTCCTGTTTCTTTAATGTGTTGTGTATTTGTAGAATCTTTTCTTGTTGCTTGTTATCTCTCTTGTCAATTATAACTCAGCCTTAACCTTGCTAAGTTTGACTAATGTATCTGAGCATTTTTATATCATTAGGATACATGCCCTTGTTTTCATTCTGTGTGCAATTCCTTTTTCCATTTTCAGATCATTGAACTGNGCTTCATCTCCTATGTTGTCTCTAAGCAAGTATATCTTGGAGCCTCTTACGTATTTAACAGTGGAGATATTGCCTTAAAAGTCTCTTCTTTCTATCTCAACCAGAACCATTGAAACTGTAATTCATTGGGTATATTTTTCCTGAAGCTCAGAAAGTGGTCTTGATAAGTAATACCTNTATGATTCAGAGATTACTGGGGTTCACTTTGTTAAGATACTTAATTGAAATATATTGAACTAAGATAAATCAAAAATCTCTATAATTTTACTGTCCTCTCTCATATTCAGAAAGACATGCCTATGTACTTTAAAAACTTAATTCACTTAAGTATTGGATCATAGCTAACATCTTTTTGAAAATTGAAAGAAGGCATTGGATGCAATAGCCTTACTTCAATTTCTTCATAACACTTCCTGTTTCTTTAATGTGTTGTGTATTTGTAGAATCTTTTCTTGTTGCTTGTTATCTCTCTTGTCAATTATAACTCAGCCTTAACCTTGCTAAGTTTGACTAATGTATCTGAGCATTTTTATATCATTAGGATACATGCCCTTGTTTTCATTCTGTGTGCAATTCCTTTTTCCATTTTCAGATCATTGAACTGCTAGTAATACAGTCAAAATATCTTCTACTGAACATCTTGTCTTTGAAGTGGTTTCAATTGTGTAGTTGGCATAATGTTTCCAGTAACCACCAGGTTTCTCACACTTTAAAAAAACCCTAAATTTTACATGCAGAAAGACCCTACCATTAAATTCTTTCCACTAAAGTCTGTTTTCTCAAAGTGCTATCAATATTTTGCAACTTTTTCTACTCTTTCTAGCAATGTCTCTTCAACCCAAATAATTTTCTGTCTTAATCAGAATAAATTATAAAATAGCTACTGTCCTAATAATCCTCCTNTCCACTAGGAGTTTGTGACACCAATTATACCAATTAGTTAAACCTTTGAGTTTAACTAATGTTCTTCATGTCCTAACCATGTATCTAGAAGGTATTTAATATATTCAGTTGCTTGCAATGTTATCTTCCACTTGCCTCATAGTTTCTTATTTCTTCATCTCAATTTCGAGACCATGGCCAATTTCCTCTATGAAGGAAAAATGGCTGAAGACAGCTCTTCTCTTTCATTCCTAAGATTTTGAAAGCCAAATATGTATATTTACTGAGATGCTGTTTTATTTGCACTGTAGACTGCATGTCCATTCCCTTTCCTGTTCTTATGTCAAAAACAGATTAACTACACTTTGCATATTATCAGTGATTGCTCCTGGTGACAGTGACAAGTAGATACGTGCCAATGGACTAAAGTCTTATTTTCTAGCTTGTAGTCCGATGAAAGACAAGAACATCTAACTGTTACGTTTGATATTTCTTCTTTGGAGTAAAGCAAGGAAAGTCGCCCTAACCCTAGTACCAGAGCTTGAGTGACCACATCTAAAAGAAAAAATGACAGCCTACTCTAAGACATGCTTTTCTTTCTTATTTAAAATCAAAGGAGAAAAACCAGTTTTCTCCACATGCCTGCTTTTGAGAAAGCTTTGGGGTGGACCTTTTTCTGATATGAAGAAAAAGGATAACATCAAGAGAAGTATTTGTAGTGATCTGGGTGAAGATCACAATTCCGTCTTTAAAAGAAGAGATAGTCTGTGTGGGTAAGCCACAGAAGTGTCACTTAGCTGTTAAAATGAAGCTTGTTCAGTGATTGTCTAGAGAAATTGTATCTTTAGGTATTTCAGCAGCCTGAGCTACAGCATCTCCTGGGAAGCATGATACTGAAATATATAGCCCTTCATTCCAAGGTCAGTGACTCAGATCTGCACTTAGGTGAAAGAGCAAAAAAACCACACTCCTACCTCATGACTCTTTGATGATATATGTGAAGAAAGCCAATGTATTGTGATCAAACAGAGAAGTGCCCACATTGCAAAACTACTGTCAGAGTCACTGATGCCTCAGCAAAATGGCCAAGGACAAAATGGTCATGGAGATTCCACTTACTGCAAATTCCTTCTGGCAGCTGCTGAAAGTCAGTAATGATGGATGTATATATGCCCTCTCACTGTACTGAGCTTTTGTGGGGAGCTGTGGTAGGCAGTGAAGGACTTCAACCTGTAACCTCTCTAATATAAAAGAATCCATATCAAGAAGCCATATGTGCTCGAGGACTCACCCAAGACTTCAGATACCTGAAGCCCACTCATCCATTCTGAAGTGAAAGGTAAGTGGTTTATAGGCAAAAAAGCTGTTCTGAAATCTGTTTTGGCAAAAACCTTATTGTGATGGGCTCTGCTTGTTTTGTTGTAGTGATACCAAATATGTTAAGAAAAAAAGTGGGATCTAGGTCAGTCTACTGTGTCCGAGGACCCAGCCTCAGAACTAGGTGTAGACTAGCACTCCAGGGGATTCTAGGTTTGAGGGAGGAATCAAGCTAACAGGCTATTTATGGACCATCCACTGAATTCAGGGAAGCTCTCAAATGTACTCCTGTACTGTGCTTTGATTTGCACTATGGAGCAATCTCAGAGAACATTAAATAGATTCCCTTTGTGTGAAAGTCAATTGGAAGATGCAACCCAGGATTTCATCAGTGGCAAGTTGGCAGTCTGACAGAGGAGATCACAGCTAGTTTGATGTGGAAAAAACCCATTCAGTATGAGCGGAGAGGATGTCAGGTCTTCACCAGCTATTTCACTTTTCAGAGCCACTTCTGCTGGCCTGTATTGTTTACTAACACGTATGTATAGACTAAAGGATTTTGAGATAAGATTTATATTTTATGCTTAGGATCAATCTAAAGATGAGATAGAAAAATAAAATTTTTGGTTACACTTAGTTCAGTGGGTTGATACTTCTGTCATCTATATCAAAGGAAAATTAAAAATCCTAGTGGATTGAATACTTTGTACTTGTCAATAGTATGTCAGAATAAAATGTATCTTTAAGCATAAAGTACAACCATTCTCATTCTTGAGTTGATACAGGAAGTTCTTGAAATGACCTTGGAGGCCAAGAATAAAGAACAGACATAGTCAAACATGGTTTTTGCCTTCTGAAGTCAGTGGCCTGGATTTGACCATCAATATTTCAAAGAACATCACAAGCTTTCACAGAGAATATAGTCATTTTAGGGGACTGTGGAAAGCATTTCTAAAAATCCGTGAAATTGAAATGTTAGTGGCTTTTTTAAAACCTTGGCAAACATAGCTTTTTACATTTCTGTTTCAAACATATTTGCAAATCTGCTTAATTGTAGTAGACCTGCTAATTATGGAAGTAATTCAAGAATAAGATAAAAATCAAAAGACAAGACATAGAGAACTTTAGAATTTTTTTCCTGTGACAGTCATTTTTTATTCCATGTGAAAAAAATAATGTCAGGAGGATACTAATCACCAGTTTGCTACAGCTGAAAATAGCACAGCTGGCAGATGAGTTTTTGAGATTATGGAAGGCACTCTAAAGAAAATATCATGCAAAAATTCAATCTGCTATGGGTTTAAAATAAAGTCCTCATCTGTGCCATGGTAGAGTGAACATAAACCTTATGTTTTATCATATTGAAGTGGATTATTTTTCTAATGAAGCTTGTATCTCCCTAAAGTATTCCTGAGATATTTCATGTTCACTTTGGTCTATAATAATGCAATGAGTGAGTTCAAGAGTGGATTTTCCTTTAGTAAGGCTCTATCAGGACACTTTTTTTAACAAATTAAGCTCTAAATGAAAGCAATCCATGCAGGCAAGGCAAAACAAAGTTATATATTAATTTCAGTAAGCTATTTTATTCTCATCAAATTGGATTCTTTGCAAAATTAGTAATGGTTTTGGAAAAGGAAGGAATTAGAAGGTTTTTTTGTGCTTATGACTGTTTTAATAACGTCCAACACTTCATCTATGACCTCAGATTTCTCTACCTTCAAAAAGCTCACATTGAGGGAAAACTAGATCTTAATTACTTAATTATCCTAATTACTCCTAAGAAATAGCCAGAATACAGTGGTATTAAACATATGTAAGAAATGGCTTCTGAACTATAGAACATGAAAAGAATGTGTAAAGAAGGTTCAGAGAGCATCTATTTTTAGTCATTTGTACCTATTGCCCAAGGTTTGGTACAGACAAGATACTTTTTCATATGTTGTTTCACAGAGGAGTGCTTGGAGTCTAAGTTTGGAGTTTGGAGCAGGAAGAGGGGGCTCAGACCACTTGCACTTCTCTAGGTCAATATGAAGTAATTATTGATTTCCTGCACAGTCTTCCATAAATTGTACTGATTATCCATATACCTCCAGGTAAGTATGATTTCTCGTAGGAAATTTTCCCATGGGCTAATAGATCACACAAACAGGAATCTGATTTTCCTTCCTCTGTGTTCTGCAAGTGTTTCAATCTCTTAATTGCAGTCTATCATGGCTCATTTTACCATGCTAACTGTACTGTCTGTATCTTCAAATAAGCTAAATAAATAAGCTAGATAAAACTGCGGAAAGATATCTCCATGGCTCTGACTGATCTTTCCACACAATTTTTTACTTGCATGCCTCTCTGGGATAAAGGACCTAGCAGAGGGCATTCACCTTTCCCTTGGCAACAATAAACTTCTATACCCTAAACAGCTGGTCATATTTTGTGCTCTCTTGCACCGGCTGATGTATTGAAACATCATCACCTATTTGCTCACTTTTTTTGCTTTTTCCCCTTTTTTCCCTTTCCCTTTCCCTTTCCCTTTCCCTTTCCCTTTCCCTTTCCCTTTCCATGCTCTCTCTCCCTTGGTTATAGCTGCTTTCCTTCCCACTCCCCCCCTGCCCCACCCTTATAGAGACTTTTCTTGGACTCCTTTCNTCCCTTTCCCTTTCCCTTTCCCTTTCCCTTTCCATGCTCTCTCTCCCTTGGTTATAGCTGCTTTCCTTCCCACTCCCCCCCTGCCCCACCCTTATAGAGACTTTTCTTGGACTCCTTTCAGTTGTGGCTCTGCTAAATGATTTATGTGAAGCTTTCTTCCTGAATCAGTCTCAGTCCCATCCCTTTCTTTGGTGAAAACAGTTTGGCATTCTTTTTCCTCACTTCAAAAAGAATATTATCAATCTCAGTCAAAGACATTATTCAGGGCTAATCCTACAAACCACATATTAAAAATCTCCTTGTGATAACCTTATCTTACATTTGAATGTGTTTTTTTTACAAAGTACATCTAATTTTCAAGACTGGGTATGGCTTGTGATGTTATGGGTTTGGATGGGTGCTTTTTGGGGATAACATGCTAATTAAGACTGGACGTAATTCAGGACACATTAAAGCCCAGTGGAAAATCCCCAGATAAATTAGGTCATCCTGAGAAGCCACTGACTCTTTTTGTCTTGTTGCTGTCAGGCCCCGGCTGGGCCAAGATAAGAAGTGAGACAGGACTCGCAGTGAAGGGAGAGAACAGCTTTACTCTTGGTGTCCGGTGATCCAAAAGAGGAAATTCATAACAATCTCTCCAATTTTATAACCTCTAGTGGCCACCCATTATACCTTAGCTAACTAAACCCCATCTTATTACTATGCCCCTAAAACATCCAACAGAATGGTCCCTTATTACCTATTCCCACCCCAGTCCGGCTTCTGCCAGGCCTAGAAGCCCAGCTCTTATGTTTGGACTTCACTGCCTCTTTATCTATACAGAAGAATGCAAACATGTTAAGGACAGGCCATTTTCTACCCTTAATATTCTAAGTTACTCAGCCACCCAGCTATAGTGAATTCTCAAATCTTAAGCATACCCCTTACGGCATCAATCTCATTCCATGCCTTCTCCTCTTAATCTTTCTAAGTCAAAGTGTTACCATCAAAATAAGTAAACCTGTGCATGGTTACTTCAGAGCAATCTGATACTTTTTTAGCTTAGCCTCTTACTTTTCCTCCACTCCAATCATGATACAGGTTAGGAGCTGGATGCCCCAGTGTTCTTCATTTGTTTAAGTTCTCTATATAAGGAACATACAGAAAGGGGAAGAGATTTGCTCATAGTCAAATCCACAGAAGACAGACAATTATTTAGAATACTTATATTCAGAGTTATAAAAGACATAGTGAAGTGAGTGCAAGGTGGATGAATACTACATTACATATATTGTAGGAAAATCAGACAACAGCTTAGTGGCCTGCAGTAAGAGATCACAGACTGCCTGGATCTGATCAGCCCAGCCACAATGATCACTTCATCTGGTGGACAGGTCTGCACCATCTTTGGCACAGCTGCAGAGGATTCTTTCTGAGATCTGAATAAGACACCTCAAACTTCTCACTGTACCTAAGAAGTGTTTTGAGAGGTATCTGCATAACAGGTACACAGAGAAGGATCTACATAGCTTTGTGGACAATATAATGAGAATAAGTTCTCACAATTCCTCTGATAGAAGTATAAGGTGGATAAAGGTGGATAAAGAAAAAGATAGAAATTAATATATACTATTACTCCCACATGAACTACTGCACAGGGGCCTGTTATCCTATTTTAGAAAGGATGTTATTAAATAAAAAGACAATCAGAAAGGCCTGATTATGATGCTGAAAGGATGGGGAGTGTCTATTTTAGGCAGACCTGTACAAGGGTCAGGGAGAGAAAATGAAAAAATTAACAGTTTAGAGATGACAGAGAAAGGAATTCTGCTCTCGCTACCTCATTAAAAAAAAAAAGAACAAAGATACATTTTTCTGAAATATGTCAGATTTAAAACTTGCAATGGAAATACTTTTCCAGACTTGACAGAATTAAACTATACCTTACAAAGGTATTCCTATAAGTTTTGCAAGAATAAGGAACCTTACCTCTGGCATTTCTCATGTGTGTGCTATTTTTCTGCCTTGAAACTGCCCCTTGGGTAGATTTTTGTTATGTGAAAGAGCATACACTTGCAAAAGACAGTGAAGTGAGGGAATATTCTGGGCCAGACTTTACATATTTGTCAACAAAAAGACTTCTGAGGTTAGTAACTGGGAGAAGCACAGTGAGGGCTTGGCTCTGAAACTCTGGTGGCAGTACTGGCAGCTGGACAGAGCCTTGACCATCTCCTGAGTTCTGAAATGGGAAGCCAAGGAACATACTCCCCTAGGGTATGGGGGCGGGCATGGGGGAATTTGAAATCAAATATGAGGGGTACCTCCCCTGGGGGGGGGAGTTTTACATTTTGTGTTGCAACACTGTAGATCATGCACAGTCCTCTGGTGGAGGGTCCCAGAAATCAGTATAGAGGCACTTTGTGGGTCTTTGATGGTTTGTGACACCATGTAAGACATGACAGTTGCCTCTCAGAGTAGTTCACAGAATCACAGAATGACAGAATATGCTGAGTTGGAAGGGACCTACAAGGAACACCAAGATCAACTCTTAGCCTTGCACAGGACCATCCCTAGGAGTCACACCATGTGCCTGAGGGTGTTGTCCAAATGCTCCTTGAACTCTGACAGGCTTGGTGCAATGACCACTTCCCTGGGGACCATGTTCCATCACCCAAACACCCTCTATGTGAAGAACCTTTTTCTAGCATCCAACCTAAACCTCCTCTGACACAACTTCAGGCTATTCCCTTGGGTTCTGTCACTGGCCACCACAGAGAAGAGATGAGTATCTGCCCTTCTGCTTTTCCTGAGGAAGAACTTGTAGCTGCAATGAGGTCTTCCCTCAGTCTCCTCTTCTCCAGGCTGAACAGACCAAGTGATCTCAGCTTTATACAGCTTCCCCTCAAGGCACTTCATTGTCTTTGTTGCCCTCTTTTGGACACTCTCTAATGGCTTAATATCTTTCTTACATTGTGGTGCTCAAAACTGCCACAATATTCAAGGTGAGGCTGCACCAGTGCAGAGCAGAGTGGGACTGTCGTGGTTTTACCACAAAATTAGTGATTCTGACAAGAGATGTCCGAGAGAAGTCACACACACACCCAAAAAGAAAGAAAACACAAAAATATCACAGTTTATTTCACACACACTGAAAACCCGACAATAAAGTGCAGCAAAACAGACAAATTAAGCTTCCCAGGGCCCGTGTTGGGGTGAGAACGCTCTGGAATAGTGCTGGTCTCTCTCTGGGGCTCCCGAAGAGACGCCGGGATAATTAGAGAAGGCCCACGATCGATCTGAGGACCCCCAGCAGCACGAGCCTCCGCTCAGCTTTTCTGAAGAAAAACACTCAAGACAGTTAGAAACTGCGAGCCCACCTCCCCTTCCCTTTAGCCCCCAGGAAGGGATTTTCAGTGCTGATGGAAGAAATGTGGTCTTTAAACCCGGGCA